>JAVQJL010089295.1:0-11571 GCA_036024295.1 Nannoperca obscura | reverse complement strand
ATTAAAATAAAGATATACAGAAATAAGTGTTAAAATGACTGAAAATGCTTTTTATTTATCTATAATTTTGTTATTTATCTTTCAAGCAAGCATAGTTCTTAAGCAGTCAAATTTTTGCCACTGCAAGTGCTAGCAGCAGTACAAATGCAAACTTGACCAAACCTACTAAAATGTTTTAACACATATGACTGTGTCTGGTGTGTAAAGAAACATGTAAGGATATCCAAATAAGTAAAGTTTTCAATAACTTCTAGTTTAATATATATTCAAATTAGCATATTTGGAACATGACAGATGGTGTCGATTAAGTAGTATTTGAGCTCATCTAAGGCTGCATCCACATTACTGCAGTTTGTTTTAAAACTGTGCATCAAAATGAAAACAATCTCTGTACAGCGTTTTAAAATGTCTCCATTGTAGGGGTTATGCTAGCTGTAAACATAGCAAAAGCTATGCGTTTTAAAAACAAAATCGTAGCCTAGCAGAGCTGTGGGGGTTCATTGAAAATCTTATTTCTTTATATGACGTGTATGTAAGCACTGACATTCTATCACACAACCTGGTTTCTGTAACCAGATTTCTCCTCTACACCTGACTTTATTTTGCAACCATGGTAACAGTTTTTACAGAAGAAGCTGCTTCCTAACAGTGCAGAGAGCAGAGGCAGGCAGAGAGACAGAGCTATTACTCAAGTAAATTGAAAAAATAGTCAAATGTTCAGTGGTGTAAGGGACTTACTTTGACCACATTATAGAAGCAAGGACACATCGCTCCATCTAATTATCTCTCCTTCCTTCCACCTGCTCTGCTGATACTGTTCCTGTCTTAAGTATTTGCAACACATGCATACCCGTAATAGGTGGTTATGCATATACATGGCCAAAAATCTGAGTTCTCCAGAAGAAATCTAGTTGGGATATTACGTTTCTCAAATCGGAGTCTTCAATGTATAATAAATATTGTGTTTTGGTTAGGTACATATTCAAATTGTTAAGGTTTAGAGTGTATAAGGGCTTAGAGATGTGATAGGAGTATGTTGGCCATCCCCATGCTCAATTATGTCTTATAAGTTCTTGCAGCAATTTGTGGGTTGAAACCATTTGTTATACAGTTTTGGTGCAAAATCAAAACCTTTTTGACCACTTGATTGATAAATGGTCAACAATCCCTCCAAAATACATATAATGTATAATGTAAGTAATTAAACCATAATGCCTGATACAGTTATGGAAACTGTCATAAATTAAAACCTTGCCACCCATTAACATCCATGGCACCACCTTGTGTTGGCATGCAGCTAAATGATGTCATCAATCCACGACATGAGTGTACAACAATGATGACATGATAGACAGAAGTCTTAGCTTTCAGCTGCAAAAAGAATGAATGCTCTAGCAATTACGGGTTTTATTTGAATTCACTTTAAAAAAGGATTACGTAAACAGGACCCTTCTGCAGCCGGTTCCATTTACAGGGGGTTAAGACACCAAGACCTTGAGGAACACCATGAAACAAATTCATGTTATTTTGTATCAAAAACTTTTGACATTTGGAGATTTCTATAAGTATTGCATTTTTCAGTGATTGCATGGTGGCCACTGTTCTGGAAATTGCTCAGAAACCTCTTATTGTCAATATACCAAGGAAAGCCATATGCCCTCTGAATCCTACGTCTCTAGTTGGTAGTTCAGTACAGTTTCATGAGGCTGTGATTATTCCAGAGGTCACAATAGGCCATTTTAGTGAGGTCAAGTTTTAAAAAATGATCTCACTACAATGAAATGGCAACTATGGGGACTAACATCATCACACATTAATACAGTTGGGCTCACTGAATCCCCAAGAGTATCAGCTTTCCAGTCATGCCTTATTCATGCTATTCCAATACTGTTTAGGGAACCCCCCAGTAAACAGATATAATTTTAAACTGCTCGAAAATAAAACGATCATTTATACTGCATGCAAAGAACTGCATGATTTTTGCTCAAAGCTGCGTTTAGCAGCATGCAAAAATAGCCCCTTCCTATGAAAATGAGCCTCAAAGCAAAAAATGTCCAGTTCACAAACACCAGCGCAAACAGATGTGTATATACATTGATATTTTATGATTTCGGCATTTCAAATTATAATTAATAATATTCACTTAGTAAGAAAATCATTGTGCTTGCCAGATGTGGTCAACCATGACTACTTTTGATTATTAACGATCATAAAATGATTGTGACTTAATGTGTACATAAAACACAAACATGCACAAAGCTCCCACCTCTTTAAAGCAGTTATAATTTATATTTTGGTAATAACAATGTATCAAATAAAAATGTGAAAACATTGTGACAATGTAAAAGAGGTTACCCGTAGTGATAAACCTACAGAAAATGATCACCTGAATCTGCAGCTCTTCTCTGATTTATGGATCTTTACAGCGAGTTTAAGCTTATTGTTTAGATGTCTAGCCCACAACTTTACGGTTTTAGTTCACTCTCACCGCTCTCATAGCATAGTTGTCATCCAGAACAGGCAGCTCTAAAAACCGAACAGAGACCTACCTTTTTACCTTACCAACTCTGCCTCTCACCCTGCATTTGTAACATTACTAGATTTGTTACAGTTGAATAGCAACATTATAAAATACCATGGGAGCAACAACACAGTGTGTTATTATGTTGTGCCTACAACCCTGATTTGGGGAATGGCAATACTGTTGATACACAGAAATAAGAGAGAATGATCTTTACTAAGACAGCAAATTACTGTCCTTTTGTTTGATGGGGAGCATCTGGAATTCCTGACTTTGGTGACTCATAGTAGTAGTATCAAAAATTGATGCGGCAGTATGCAATGCACACTGCTACCCCCTCCCAAAAAAATGCTTATGCATTCAGAAATTCATTTAAATACATGTCCTCTCAACAATTGTATGCTGAATACTGCACAGAATAGCATGCTGCAGCATCTTCAGCACTGTTGGAGCTTAACACTGCTGTAAAGTGTAGGCACAAGAAACAGAAGAGTCTGCATTTTGTTCCCATGTAAGTTTCAGAAATGTCATATCAAGTAATTACTCCATAAAAAAGGCTATAAACAAGCACTAATGATTACATGCTTGATTGCTCTCTGCTCAACACTTGTTCAGAAAAGACAATGGGGGGTTAGAGAGAACAGAGTAGATTTTGTGGAATTTTGTAAAGATATCTTACCTTTCCAACATACTGAGGTTCAGGTCCAATGTGTTCCTCCAAAACAAAGAACTGGTTCCAGATCCAGCCTCTCTTGGGCTGATGGTGGGAATCCTTGTCTGTGTCCAGCAACTTGGTCTGATTCCTCTGTGCTTTGATATATTTTCTGGAGTTTGGGTCAGAGATCTTGGAGTGGGATTTGGTATTTGTAATTGTTTGCGAAGAAGGTCTGAGTTTGGAAGGGGATTCAGGATTTAATAGTGAAGCGAGGCTGGGATTGTAGTAGGTGTTGCGGTTTATATCAGATGAGTTAGACCTTTGATTAGGATGGGATACTGAAGACAATTTAGTGTTGGGGACTGGCTCAAAATTGGGTTTAGGCCCAGTCACTACCTTAAAGTTGGAAATTGCCTTGGGCTTTGGCTGCAACAGCAATCCAATCCTTGGTTTCTGATTGGTTTTGCTGTCAATTCTTGGAGATTGCTTTGGACTTTTTAAGGTATTTCTTGCCACCTGATTAGAATTTGATTTGTATCCCAACCCTTGCTTTGAATTAGAATTCTGTTTGTGTGCATTATTAATTCTACTGTTGGATGTGGCCTGGAAGACTGTCAATGGAAAGTTTGTGTTGGACCTATGGTTGTCAGTAAGATAAGACATGGGGTCAAGCCTAGTCTTTAACTGAGACTTGCTCCAGAAGTTCTGGCTGGAGTTTGACAGCTGGCTGGGCTTCAGTAGAGACATATGTTTTTCCGGACTGGAGCTTGGGAGCAGGGTGGGTTGAGGAAGTGATTTGAGCCATGGATTAGGGTACAGACTTGGGTTGGGGTTAGTATGGGAGCTCATATCAACCTGGGTCCCATGACAACTCTGGAAGACAACACATAGGAAGACCACCAGAGGACAAAGACAGGAAACTTCAGCCAGGCTGGCTTGAACTCTCATTTTAAAGAAAGAATGGTCTAGAAATGTCTTCCTCTCTCACTTCCACTGCATCATGCCACCATGGGCATACTCTCACACACCAGCAAATACACTCAAACACACTGGGTAGTCAAGAGTGTCCACATGGTGCAGTCCAAAGGCTCATCTTGTAATAATAATAATAATAAATAAAAAAGAACTCCATAATCTAGTTCACTACATTTAAACTTTGTGTGGACATGTGATGTTCCTTAATATGTAGCATTCTTCTTCCTACCAACATTGTTCCCAGAGCTGAGAACCATTTGGATTATTTTGAGAAATTCAAAGCAGGAACATAACATGCACTTGGTATAACCAGTCCATATACTTGTATTAAAGTCCATGGCAAACTTCAACACCATATATAATATCCACTATGGCCAAAAGCTGAAGTCCTTTGTCTTCATGTTGAAAGCAGGAAGTCAACAGCTGATTGTCGTGTCAGAGGCTTATCAAAGGTCCACACTTCCTGAAACAGAGAAGATGAAATCCATGATCTGTTTTTTTTTTTTTTTACTTGTATCAACAATCTTTGATAACAACAAATAAGAACAAAGGCACAATACAAAATCACTGAAACCATGTTGATATGTTAATTTAGAGTGGCACACTCTTTGGAAACCTCTCTTCAGAGTTCTAAAAACACAAAGCAGGCACATTTTATGAAAATTTTACCATTCAGCAAAGTTGCTTTAAATAAACATCTCTTTAAAATCCTGTCTCTCAAAGTGGTCAACTGTCAACTTCACAAAGTAGACCAAGCATCAATGCCAAGCTCTGATTAAAGACAATTTTGTTAATCTATCATTCATTTAGTCAATGCTAATGCCACTTTGCACTGGATGACAGATCTAAAGATAACACAGATGGGAGCGTGTACTGTATGTCATTTTGACTACTGACATTGATGTGCTTAGACAAAAACAAAATTTATTTAATATATGCTATTGTAGCGGTATTAGTGTTACTGAGCAGCACCAAATACTTGGGCCTTAATACAAATTAGTACAAATTGAACTGTAGATGATACTCAACTCAATCAATATTTATATAAAAAATAATTTAACTAACATTAAATTCACCTCAGCGCACTCTTGAAAAAGTGAAAAAGATTAATTTAAGCCAATTAATGAATTCAGACAGAGTGCCAAGGTGCTATAGAGTTCTTGACTCATGTACAGTTACCTTATTACTTAATATACACAAACCACATAGTAATCAAATTCAAATTCTTTATAAATTAAAGGTTTATTAAACTACTACTACTAGACACACACAACTGTAACTACTAGACATACAAATAAATGAATAAATTCAAACATGAATTCATCCAATTAATACAGCGATGAACAATTAATAAATGCATAAATGGAATTATGAATAAAACAACAGAAAATTCTTGCATGATATGAGGACATTTTATGCAGGACAAAGCAGTGAATGATTCTTTTGGCAAGCTGTGTTAAATTGTATTAATGCAAGTGGATAAAACTTGAATAGGAGGAAGGTTTTCCTTGTGGGCCCATTCTGGAGCTTTCGGCCTCCTTGGGTGTGCTTGTGTGAGAGGGACCAGTGACTCTGCTCGAGCTGCTGGTCCCTCTCACAGGCATTTTCTGGGTGCTTTCACGTGTCTTTCGTTTTAAGTTGTTGGACAGTCTTCTGTCAAAATGTATTTGCTTCCAAAGTTGGCTGGATGAAGCAGAAGGCCTTCAGCGTATTCTGTGCATCTCAGATGCAGCTGATCAGCAGTCTTCTGGACCTGCTTTACATAATAGCAAATAGTCAGGCTCTAAAGGCACAGGTCTCTGGCAGATAAGAGTCAGAGTAAGAGATGTCTTCTTGTTTTGTAGTCTTCTGTAAAAGGGGCACTGATGTCCAAAATCAGCAACACCAGCTCTATTCTATCTTAACAAATTTTTTTGTTCAAATTTCTTTTTAAAGAATGTATTTAAGTAATGTCTAATGCTTCCATATTTGATAGTGTGGCATTCTTTGCTGCAGAACGATACCAAACACCTTACAAAGACAGTCATAGTGTTAAACAAGGTTTAAATAGCAATTATACATGTTATTATAACAAACATATTTGCCATATATGTGTGTATACATATGCATGTGTACCTATATGCACAGCAAATCAATGAATTAATTAGTTTACTTTAATCAGGCATACATTGTGTTGTGTGTGTTTGTGTGTCACTAATGGGGAATCTGGTAATTCAGCGACACACAACCATAACCCGTGCACATAGATCTCTATATGTATATCCACATATGTATGCTAGCTGATTTTCTTAATCCCAGCAACACAATGTAATTGTCCTCTGGTCTCATGATAATTCAGAGAGACCCATCCCCTTTACCAGCTAAATGAGATATCCTAGAAGAGTGACATTTTACAGTGAAAGCAAGCTTATACAGTACAGTGGTGGGCAGAATTAAATGATAGGAGTCATTATTTAAGTTTAAACAACACTTAGAGTCTACAGCCATGTTAGTACTCTGTGAGGCTGTACTTATGCAAGCCAAGGGATCACCAAAGGTTTACAATTCATTATGAACTTGAATATCTGAGCAAATTTTCATTGGAATCCATACAACAGTAGTCCAGATACTTCAACCAAACCAAAAATGTTAACCTCAAGGTGGCACCTCTGGGAACCATGAATGTCTGTACCAAAAGTTGTGCCAATGCTGGTGTAACCACATGGAAGGTCAAAGGATCACCAAAATAGGATTCATTCACTGAAGACCTGTACCAAAGTCAAGTCAAGTCGTGAAGCTATTATGCTAAAACCGAAAAAGGTACATTCAAATGGAACAGTATTTACCCCTGTCATGTGAATTCGCTGCAGAGCTGCTCATATTCTGCAGAGATTTCAGGCCAACTGTATCTGAACTGAGATGACTTCTGATGGTTAAAATGGACACGGGATGGGCAAAGGTGTCCACAGGATGGCCAAGAGATATGAGACTAGTTGCACCCAGCTGGGATTCATGATGACAATGCAGCTTTCAGAGGACACATCACTGGACTTTGTGGTCGTATACAGGATGCATTTCCTGTAAGAATGGACATTACTAAAAAAATCATCCTGCAAGCAGGAAGACGCGGAATCAGTCAGTCAGTCAACTGACTGGCTTGAAAACAGATTGCTGACATTGTGAAACACACATGCATCACATGGGACACATGCAAACTGACACTCCTCAAAGCACATGCAGTCCATGCAAAAAACAAAACAAAAAAACCCCACTTGGACGGAGACAGAGCAAAGAAACAATTGGACAGACAGAACAAAGAGCTGCACAAAGCCACTCTGACCCTAATCCAAGGCCATCTTTGAGGCTATGGATGTGAACAGATCAGGGATAAGGGTCGGAGCTGAGGAGGGATGAGAGGATATGACAAACATGATCCAGAAATCGGTTATAACTGTGGGAACTCCGGGAAAAGAAACCAAGCATACTTGAAGCCAGGCAGGTGTGCAGGAGAGGGAAGGGGAGGCATTCAACTCCACACTGTGACTCTTGCACCTAACACACACACACACACACACACACAATGACGTGATATGATTGAACATACAATTTCTAAATTAGAAAAATTCACCAGCTAAAATAGACACATACGTTTAATATTCATTTGATGCTTACAAAAGAATGCCTACGGTCATATTGGAAGTATCAGGAAAATGTATACCTTTTCTTGTAGATTCCGGAGCTATTATAAAATCTTTGAGTGGGAAATATGTGTATTCAGTGGGGGCTTTGGGAAATGTTGTGCAGGAGAGATACACTGTGCCACTGGTCTGCAGTGATGAGGTAACTGGGAGATTCAAACATTCCTTCCTGTTACCTACATGGTGTCCAATAAATCTTATGGGCAGAGATGTCATGTGTCTCTTGGGGATTTCCCTAGTGTCAACATCAGAAGGTGTTGTAGTAAAATGCATGGCAGATCTTGAACACATAACATGCTCTGGTTAAATTTAGCTTAGACACACTGTTGTATGTGTATAAGTGGAAACTCTTCCCATCTGCAGTGGTGTCTGTAAACAGGGATTTGATTGACAAGGCACAGACACTCACACTGAACACAGACACAAGGTACATGATCATACAGGATTTACATTGCACAGCACGTGTATCAATAGGGCCAGATAACCATAACCCCCACATTCAAGTGAATCCTTATTTGAAAGAAATAGTCTACGCTTCACTTCAGTAGTACAGGCTGTTGAAACAGTTGAATTGGTACCACAGACAAAGTTCACAACTGCATATTTGCCTGATTCCAGTGACATCACTTCACATGCAGCCCTACAGGAAGTCCCTAAGACACTGTGGGCTACAGGTAAACTTGATGTTGGCTTATTAAAAAAAGGTATGGCGCCAGTGGTCATCATTCCTAAATCAGATCAGACCACATCAACCTCAATCATCAATGGGATAACACCTGTTTTTAATGATTTATTGAAGTGTATTTCTCCAAATGTTCCTAATCCATACACTAGTCTGTCTCAAGTGCCACCAAATGCTAAGTGGTTTTCTGTTGTTGATTTGGCTAATGCATTTTTCAGTTTTCCAATGCATCCAGATAGCAGGACTGGTTTGCCTTCTCCTTTAAAAGGGAAGAGTTCACATTCAAACGATTATGTCACGTTATTGTTAATCCCCAACCATTAACAACGAATAGCATAAAGCTCACACCAACATCAGGAAGTGCTCTCCTGCAGTACGTTGATTTGATGATTTGTGCTCCCACTAAGGAAGAGTGTGAAACTCATACTGATGACTAACTCAAACATTTGACCTTTCTGGGATATGTGATCACAGCTGAGGGCAAATCTCTAACCCAAACGAGTAAAATCTGTACAAAAAAAGCTAATGATGATATTTCTGGGGATGTGTTTAAATTATTGGCATTTTATCCCTAATTGCGCAGTCCTTGAGGCTCCCTTGAGCACAATCGCAGGCCCATAACAAAGTTGAACAAGCTTTCACTGACTTGAAACTAGCGCTGCAGACGACATCGACTCTAGGACTTATGGTCTGTCAAGGTAGACAGATCATACACAGTTCTTTGATGAAAAAGGGGGATGCATGACATCTGTCCTCCAACACGAACATGGGGGTAAACAACTTGATCCTGTTGCAGCAGGACCTCCCACTTGTTTGAGAGCTGTAGCAGCAGAGAAGGCTGTGATGGCATCCAAAGATGTTGTGGGCTATTCATCTCATCTCTCTGCAGCACGATGGTTGTGTTACAACACTGTTCTATTGGAAATGCCTAACTTCACTGTTAAATGCTGTAACACACTTAATCCAGCTACTCTTCCCCCCATAGAAACAGATGGAGAACACCACAACTGTGTAACAACAATAACTGAAGTTTGTTTCCCCAGACCAGGGAGATGGGATGTTTGTAGATGGATCTGCATCACGTGATCTTGTGACAGGTGTCGAGTGGGTTTTGCGGTGGTAACAGCACATGACATTATTTGCTGAGCCAATTTCTACTTTGCCTGCACAAGCAGCAGAGATTAAAGCACTCACTGAGGCATGCAAATTGGCTAAAGATATATTTGTAAATATCTACACAGACAGCAGATGTGTGCATTGATTGTGCATGATTTTGGCACTTTGTGGAAACAGACAATTTCTCACTTCTGGCAAACCCATCTCTCATCACACACTGGTCTCTGACCTGCTTGATACAATCCTTCTCCCCAAACAGGTTGTAATATGCAAATGTGAAGCTCACACATCTAATCAAGACACTATTCTATCCTAGCAAAGGCTGCAGCAAAACTTCCTCTCACTAATCACACTGCATTGTTTGTTTTAACACCTTTGACACCTACAGTTGATTTACACTAACTTCAACTCCAAGCTGATCCAGCTGAAAAAGCAGCATAGGTTAAAAGTGGGTGTGCAAAAAAGGAACGGGAAAGATTGGTTTTCATATTACGCTAAATTGACACATGAATTGGATCATGTGTCAAAAGATGGGATGATGGCTGCTATTATAAATCATTGGTTCACTAAAGATTTCACAAACTTTGCTCAAAAATTATGTCAGTCATGTGTAATCTGTGCTACCAATAACAGGCAGAGGGATCTCTGTCCAGCAGGCAGCTCATCCACCACCACAAAAACCATTTAACCCCCCTTCAAATGGATTTCATTGAACTAATGAAATGTTGGATAAGCTTCGATCCATTTAGTCAACAATCACCACGCAGGACACGGGGGTAGCAGTCAAGGCTCTAATCAACGAATTAATTCCCAGTTAGGGAATTCCAGATAAAATCAGAACTGATAATGGAACACCGTTTGTAAGTACAGCTTTAAAACAAATAGGTGAGTATTTTGGCAGTGGATATGAGACAACACTGTGCCTACCACCCAGCGAGTGGCGGGGCAGTGGAGAGGGAAAATGACATGCTGAAGAATAAACTGGCTAAATGTTGTGAAGTGACAGGCTTGCCGTGGACAATTGTTCTCGTGCAAGTGAGACCAAAATACAGCCTCAGTCCATTTGAAATCCTGTTTGGGAGGCCACCAAACACTGGTATTGGACCAACAAAGACTACCATCTATTAACCTATGTGAAAGTGATATGCTTTGTTATTGTGCAAGCCTATGAGTCTGATATTCACAAGCAGGTGAAAGAGGCCCTACCAGCTGACCAGTCGACAAACAGCTCCACGACCTGAAGCCTGGGGACTGGATAGTGGTGAAGGACCTCAGAAGGAATATCTGGAGACAGCAGGGACTCTACCAGCTGCTACAGACCTCTCAGACAGCTGTGAAGGTCGATAAAAGAGCTACGGGGATTCATGCAATCCACTGTAAGAAAATTCCTGAATCATTTCACGATTCTCCACCCACAGTGCACACAGTAGAGTATTGAAAATTATGGCTGCGTTGGCCAGCACAGATAAAGTAAGCCAAGCGCTGCCTTATCTGCACCAAGAAAAACACATTGTACGCTCCAGAGACAAACATGCTAACAAGTGACCACAAGTCCCCACCGCTATCACAGTATGCCATGTGGCAGCAGACTAGGACCCAAGTATGCAGACAGGCAGCTCCAGCAACAAACAAAAAAACTATATTAAATGAAAATGTACAAAAACGAAACCAAAAAGCACAGGAGTGTAGAAAAACGCCAGGACACAGGAACGGAACAATCCAAAAAACAGAAAAACATCCACACGCCGACAGACAGAGACAACACTGACAATGATCCGACAAGACATAAAGGGAAGGGACTGCTATATATAGGATAGGGAAAACGAGGGGATCAGACACAGGTGAGTGACGAGACACAGGTGAGTGACGAGACACAGGTGAGTGACGAGACACAGGTGAGTGACGAGACACAGGTGAGTGACGAGACACAGGTGAGTGACGAGAC
>JAVQJL010089275.1:0-15501 GCA_036024295.1 Nannoperca obscura | reverse complement strand
AGTTCCCACTGAAAGAAATTCACAGAGTTCAACTCTATATTTCAGCTGAAAGGACAGAGTTCCATACGCCATGAGCATATGAAGCATCTGACCCCGAAGGGCCGATGTAGTCACATACTTATAACTTCATAAACACGTAGCAGCAAAGGAAAAGATATCAAGTCAACTCTGTCCCAGTTTCGTCCATCTATTCTCACCCTGGGATAAGAACACAGGTCAGACTGCTCTGAGCTTCCAAAACAAGTTGACTCCAGTTTCTAATCAACCCAAGGCTGTCTGCTACGACAGAGATGACATTGACAGAAATGATCTAAGTGCAAAGAGTAAACATGATCAGACATTCATGTACAGTTATTAAAGCAAAGCATATTAAATCATAAGAAATATAATAGAGAGAAATTTTGCCACCACACAAATATATGTCAAATTAGAAGAAATAATGATCAAAACAAATGAATTTGTCTTTGCAGATAAATGGGACCCTACTTCACCTTCCACACACCCTCCACAATGGTGCAGTGAAGGTTTATCAGGAGGGGGCAAATGATGTCATTATAACCGACTTTGGCCTGAGGATCACATACGATCTGGTCTACCACGTCACTATCACTGTCCCTGGAAACTACAGGGGCAGAACCTGTGGTCTGTGTGGCAATTTTAACAATAATAAAACAGATGAGTTCCAGCTGCCGAACGGAAACGTGACCAAGGACTTCCAGGCCTTTGGAACAGCGTGGAAAGTGCCCGTGCCCGGAGCAGTCTGTGACGATGGCTGCAGTGGCGACATCTGCCCCAAATGTGACGATTCTGACAAAGCTGCTATAGAGTCAAAATGTGCAATTATCGTTAATAATAAAGGGCCCTTTGCTGCTTGTCATGATCTAATTGATCCCACCTCCTACTTCAGAGATTGTGTCTTTGATGTTTGCATGGCTAAAGGTGATCAAAGCATCCTGTGTCACAGTATTGCTGCGTATATGTTAGACTGCCAAGACTTTGGTGCAAAGATTCAGAGCTGGAGAAGTCCTTCTTTTTGCCGTGAGTTTGAATGTTTTTATTATTTATTGTCCACTCAAATATCCACCTCTAATGTCACATCTGTTCAACATTCAATCACATTTACTAACCATTTACTCCTGTTTGTTGACAGCTTTTACATGCAGTGCTGGCAGTCATTATGAACCCTGTGTACTGCCTTGCACCTCTTCATGTCCTGGTCTCCTCGACACCGTCACATGCACCACGACTTGTGTTGAGGGCTGCGCCTGTGATAAAAGCTACTACTACAATGGAACTGGCTGTGTGCCCTTAGATCAGTGCAGCTGTTATTACAGTGGCCACACTTACAAGGTGAGAAGAAAAGATTATTTTAATATATTACAGACAGATCTGATAACGGAAAGCTGTGGATTTATGACTCCATTAATAATGAACCCGGACATTATTCAGTCTATTGATAAAGCATTCTGGTTTCTAACAAAACTTATAGACATGAAAAACTGTGAACAAATAATTTAAGCATTAACCTAACCACGTGTTTTGTGTCATTTGCAGATTGGAGAATCTATAATAACTGATGACTGTCACAGGATTTCCACCTGCCAGACCAATGGAGTAGTTCTGTCCCAGAAAATGGCATGTGACCCCAAGGAGAGCTGCCTGGTCAAAAACGGCGCAATGGGCTGCTACATTCAGCAGTGCTTACTGGACAGCAATGGTACCCTCACTGCATTTAATGGCAAAAGTGGTGCCATAACAGTGCAGGGAGCGTATGAGTTTATCCAGAACTGCAACCAGTCTAAGACATCAGACTGGTTCAGGGTGGTGGTGAAGTTGGAGATGTGCACTCCTGGTATCAACACAATTCTTTCTGTGTACGTGTTCTTCAACGAAATGATGATTACAATCAACAGCAAACATGACATCTGGGTAAGTGTCTGGGCTAAGACACGAAATTCATCTTATCTTAATTTAAAGGGTTTTTTTGTTGCTATTATTGTGTTCAATCTGTGCTCACAGATAAATGGAAAAGCGATTACTCAAACCACTTTCTCCCAGAACAATGTAAAACTGGTGGTTTCTGACAACACAGTAAGAATCAGCAGCTCTTCCAGCCTTCAGCTGTCCTTTAGTCCAACTAATGAACTCACCATGAGTGTCAGTGACGAGGTAGCTGACACAGTGTGTGGGGCATGTGGGAAGCTCAGGCCTGTTGACACTGTCTGTGAATTACTGAACATAGGGCAGTGGACGGCTCCTGATTTCCCGGAATGGTAAGTCATAAAAATTCCCTCCAAATAATGACTGTTGGTAGCAGATAAAGAGCAGAAACAGGCATTTACATTTCTTTTCATTAGCAAAAATGTCAACGTCACAATTTGACAAGTTCATTTTCTGTTTCATTTTCAGTGGTTTGTGAATTTCAGTCCTGCCAGCTTTCTTTTATCAACTGTACTGATCAACATCCTTCGGCACTAACCAATTGGACAGCATCATTGATTCATGTAATTGTTTTTGTTTGTACAGAGATACGTGTATAATCATATATTCTGTACAACGTTTTGGGGAAAATAAAACATTTAAACCACTCAAAATAATAATGCAATGCATTTTACTGTGTGCTTAATAAACAAACAATGTCTGGTCTCTCATCATATCTGTCTTCCCACAGTTTAACCATTGCATCAAGCTGCTGTAGCACCACCATTTTTCCATCTGAAATCACATTTAGTCATCCCTGTTTGCTGTCATAAATAATGTCAGCATTCTTTTCAAATATTGTCAGTAGTTTTTATTATTACAAGAAAAAAGATATTTGGAGAAAGAATCCCTCTCAGCATCTCTAAGCAGCTGGCTACTTTTTGGTGTCTATAGCTGTAGCCTACATGTCATGGGCACACAGTGTTTTGTACGCAGTGTTATTTTAGAGTAAGGGCCACACCAGCATCACCTTCTAGCAAATGTCATTACAATTTAATTTTGCATCTACTCTTTTTGTTTCTTGAGAAATATCAGACTTTATAATAGATGTAAAATTGTAAGGGAAAAGAGAACATTGAGAATTGAAAATAAATCTCCATTAAAATCATTGCATTTACAATTCAACCTCAAAGGCATTGTAGTCATTCGTGGAAAGAATCTGATGAAAATGGCTTTTTTGGGTTACAACCCCAGCGACAGTGTAAGTATTTGATATGGGGTCTTTAACAGCAACATGTGAAATGAGGGAATCATTGTCATATTTAAACATAAAAGAGAAGCTTGAAATCTCTCACTAATCCCAACTCAATGGGAATAGACTCAAAGGCTAAAACAAGTCTACACAATGGAGTGACAGCACAACTGCAAAGGAAGATGTAGATTTTTCTACAAACAATAATAATGTGTGAGATTATAAATACATTTTGTTAGCAAGTTAACTTTGTCATTTCATCAGCCAGAAGACTTTTCCATTCAATTTATTAGATGTATTTGTATACAAACTGCAATTGTTTCCTGAAGCCCATACAAAGTCTGACCCTTTTAAAAATAAATGAGATAAAAATGTATTATGCAATCATTTTACAAACCCATTTCATTAAAAGCTTAAGTACATTAATTAACATACTATTTCATGAATAAATCTTTTATTTAATTGTTGAAATTTCTACTGATGATGATACACGGATTGCATTGATCTCTGGGTGTTCTGAAGATGATCTTTCTTTCACAAGTCACTGCAAAGAGAGAACAAATTAATTAAATTCTGTCACATTTTTCACATGTATTCTTGAACCTCATACTGGCCTCATACTTCATACTTTAAGACCTCATACTGTAATGATGCTCAGATTGGATTTCCTAACGTTAGGTGTTAACTGCGTCACGAGAATCCAAATATTTTGATAATAAAACTATGTTTAAAATGTTATTTCAACCTCATTTCTCGTACTGAAAATTAAAACAAAAACTAAATTAAACAAAACTAATGGCAGATGCTGCTTGGACCAGTCTGTATCATACTCACCAGGTAGGGAAGTCTGGAGCAGAAAATGGGCCCATGTACTCCTGCATAATTTCCTGTGAGATGCCCATGGTGTCCCAGAAGGGGAGGACTTTGTCACATGCTCCGCACACCTTGTCTGCCATGCTGTCACTCACAGTCACAGTGAGCTCTTGGGTGTTGCTGTAATACACCTGGAAGCGTGACGTCTGCTCTATAACTATGGTTGTCTCACTGAGCCTCACAAAGATATTATTTCCACGCATGTAAGGGAGAATCACTGCTTTGCCATTGACCTGTAAACATCAAGAGATTCAGATTTTATTGTTTATGTGAAGTTATGTTCAGATGTCTGAATATCTGGTAACTCAATCTGCCTATTAGCACCTCTAAAGATCACAAATGAATACATTATGTCTCATTTGTTTTAAAAACAACTTCCTGGAGTCTCTACAACCTCACAGTGACAAAAAGACTCCAGAAAGTCCCTGTAAATGATCCCACACACATCCCACTTCTCTGTTGGTATTCATTTTCTTATCTACCTCTCAGCAAGAAAGAGAATAAGTGTATTTCACAAAATGTGGAATTTTTTCTTTAAAAATACCCACCCAGGTCTCCTGTCTGTCAGTAACAGTGACACTCAGGTCATTAAAGAAGACGTAAACAGCGACAACACTCTTGAAACCGCTCAGAGTGCATTCTTGGAGCATGGCCACAACCCTGAACCAGTCAGAAGCTGATTCATCACAGTGTGTGATGATCTCATAAGCCCCCATGACAGAGATCATGCCGGTGTTGCCACTGAAAAGAGTAAAGGAGCCTCCGGCCTCCATCCGACACTGTTTGGGATGGCACCCGTAGACACCATCCTTGAACTGGCAGATCTCTGTAGTACTGCATGCAAAGTCCTCATACTGGATTTCACCAAATGTTGTACAGCTGATGCGCTGCTGGCAGTTGTCAGACAGCGCAGACTCACCAATCTAAAGAAGAGAGTAAAGCAATAAACAGTTGGTTAGTCTGAACATAGCACAAGTTATCAAAGCAGTGCTTGCTGTCAAAAGCATAAACATATAAAGTAACTTTGATAGAAAATAATAAAGAGGACTAAATGTTCACTGTGGTGGCTTGCCTGTCTCAAACTTTATTATCTGATCGAATTAGTGCAGATCAATGACTGCTTGGAGAGCAGGTATTTCATCTAAATACAGAATGCTTTGGCAGCAGCAATGTAGTATACAAGGAGGACTGAGCGCTACTTATACTACTACTATACCTTATAGGTACTTCCATTGTAGTAACAACTGCAGTCCTCCAGGGTAACACACCCAGTCCCATTGTACATGTAGCCTTTATCACAGACACAGCCCTCAGCACAAGTGGTGGGGCAGGTGATGGTGTCAGTGAGACCAGGACATGCAGAGGCACAGGTTTCAGGGCAGATCTGGTAGTGACTTTTGTCAGGACACTGAACAGCTGTAAAGAAAAGCATGTTAAGATGAATGCAACAACATATTAATGCAAAACTCTACATTAATATAAAGGTAAAACTAGACAATATGTATTTGTAACAAATATGAGTTGTTAAAGATAGGTCTTCTTTTTCACTGCTTTTGTATCGCTGTAGAAAAATTGTAAAGTTTCTTGGTGTGTTACTACCACCAACTCTCAATCAGTGCAACAGCATGAAACTGCAAACAAAACGGGCAACCACTCATAATGACCTCATAAGACCTCATAGTGCTGCTAGTGGTCAAAAACTCCACATGGTACCTTTAATGTTTTTGGGTCCCTATGACGATACAGTCAGAAAGAAAACTGCTAAATGAAGAAGTAAAGATTCTAACATTTAGTATCTGAGTTAAGTTCAGTAAAGGAACCATCATTCAAAGCAATCAACAGTACTTACAGCAGAAATCAGGTGTCCTCCAGTTGTCGATCTTTACTCCAATGGTCTGACAGTCACTCATGTATGCTGAGATGCTGTGGCAGAGAACTTTGTTGTCTCCTCGAGACATGCAGACGTCATAGACACAATCTCTGTGGTAAGGTTCAGGATTTAGTCGGCTGTGGCAGGTAGCAAAGGGACCATTAGGCTTTGTGATTATTCCACAATCTTTCTCAAATATTTCCTTTTGTGCGCTGTCACATTTGGGGCACTGGTTGCCACTGCAGCCATCTTCACAGACCACCCCCGGCATGGCCACTTTCCAGGCTGCTCCAAAGGTCTTAGTGTCATTGGTCATTTTTCCATCAGGTAGCTCATACTCATGTTTCTTGGTGTCCTTAAAATTGCCACACAGACCACATGTTTTGCCCTTGTAGCTTCCAGGAACAGTGACTGTTACTCTGTAGACCAAATCATAAGTCACATTCAGGCCAAAGTCAGTTGTGATAGCATAGTGAAAGCCGTCTTGGAAGACTTCCACTTGTCCCTCATTGAGGTTAAGTGGAATGGTTGTCAACTTGCCATTAAGCTGGAGAAAACAAAGAAAAAGATCACCTGTGTTAAGCATTTATTAAAAGATTTTACCACTGTTTATGTTTAAGTCTATTTGTAGCAATAATCACATTTCTATTCTTTTAACAGAAAGTCAGTCAAATAAAAATGGATGAATAGAGGAACAGTAAATGAATCAACAGTCTCTAAACAATATTACTAACCATGACAGTTTTAAGTTGATTCCTTCTGAGGACTAGAGTGTAACCATACACCTCCACGGCAACAAGCTTGGCTACAGACACATTTGGGTTATTTGTCCATGTCCACTTCTCATTCTCCACTACCACAGAGAAGTTTTTGAGCTGTGAGCCTTCCAGATGGCATGATTTAGCTGCAGTGTAGGTGCAGGTGCCTTGGAAGTCATAGAATTGGTTGTCAAAGGTTTTGTAATGTGGATCACCCGAGATTGTGCAGGTTCCATTTCCCACTGGTTGACATGAGTGAACATGCTTGACCAGCGCACACTTCTCAAATGGCCCACAAGAGTGGGCCTCACAAGTCACCTAAAGTAACAGTGACAGTTTTAGTAAACAGCTAAAAAGGTAGAGTATAATTTGGTGAGTAAGTGAAATGCTACTGTATTTGAAGCTTACTTTGCCATTGCAGGTGCACTTCTGAAGACAGTCTGATGACAGAAAACTCTGTCCCTTCCTATAATATTTGTTATTGTGCATGCAACCACACTGGTCAGTAGGCACACACTTGTTTTCACTGAGTAGGAAGCCATCCTTGCACACCCATGTTTCCTGGCAGGGCCTCTTGCAACCGGTGGGTGGTAACCCGGTGTCACAGGTTGCATGGCAAACATCGCCACAGTGTTCATAGTGACTGTTCTTAGGATGCATCATTTTAGAATAAGGACAGAAGTCATCTTTTCTCCACTGGGACACATTGATTCCCATCTTTTGGCATTCTATAGTGTAACGGCGAAGATGGCTACACCAGGAGCCTCTCTTGCCATTGTAAAGGCACATATCATACACACAACTCTCGAAAATGCCTTCAGGCTTTTTGTGGGCATGGCATTCATGGAAGGGGCCTGTGGGGTTTCGGATTAAACCACAGTACCTATCGGTCTCATATTTGTCTTTCTGGGTTATGTCACAGCTGGGACAGTCATCCTTGTTCTTGCAGCCATCAACACAGCCTGGGATCTCAGCAACCCTCCAACTTTTTCCTAGTTCCTCTGCAGACGCCGCCAGCATGCCATTCTTTAACTGCAGGTCATCTCTGGGATTGTGATTGTAATTGCCACACAGACCACACATGGCATCAGCATAGGTACCGGGGACTTTGACAAGTACCATCGAATGAGATACATAGGAGACTTGCAGCCCAAATTCAGTCGTGATCTCAATCAAGTCACCAATCAGTCTGACTGTGATGCCTTTGCGGTTCACAGGTAAGTTGGTAAGTTCTCCATTTATCTGCAAAACAAAATTGTTTAATTCAGGACTAGACATATTGTGAGCAAAAAAGATGAATCATACTATGATAAATTTGTTTCTCACCAGGACTGAGTATTTGAGCTGTCTTGAGACTACAATCACATCTTTATATACTTTGACCTCCACCAGCTTTGCACCAGAGCCAACTCTTTTGCCAAGGGCATCGTTTTGCACTAAAACTTCAAACTTTTGCAGGGAAGAATCCTTTGAACAGACGCCAGCCAACTGGTACACACAGGTGCCCTGGAAGATGTAATCAAGCCCATCAAAAGTCTCAAAGTGAGGGCCACCAGTCATGCTGCACTCAGCATAGTCCATCAGGTGACAGCCGGTTAGGCCATCAACCACCTTGCACTCATACCCATGCTGACAACCTAGTTCCTCACGATCAATTTGCTTGGTAATTTGGTTGCACGTGAACCTCTCGGTACAGTTGTCAGTCAAGAAAGAACCTCCAGCCTCTATGTAGTGGCCTTTGTACAAGCAACCACACTGGGCCTTACGGACACACTTGGTGCCACTAAGCAGGAAGCCCTCATCACAGACACAGGTCTCCACACAGCTGTTTTTGCACTTTGTGGCAGCATCTGGGTTTTCACAGGTAGCAGGGCAGGCATTCCCACAGAACTCATAATGGCTGTTCTGTGGGCATGAGGGTGGAGCTATTTCAGATAAAATAAAAATAGGTTACAATCACAGAATGAGGATAAAACTCAAAAAGTAACAACTGATTTCTCAAAATCCTTTCAATGGAGTTACTCACAGCAATGGGCCAGGTGCCTCCAGTCATAAATTTTGATGCCGGCCCTCTGACAGGCATCGGCGTACACCTGCAAGGTGCTGCACAAGAAGTTCTTCATTCCCTCACCCATGCACACATCATACAAACACATATCATGAAAGACTTTGGAGTCAATGACAGCATGACATTCACTGAGCGGTCCATCCATGATCCTGGTGAGAAAACCGCAGAACATCTTGTCTGCAATTCTGTCCAAAAAGCTGTCGTTATCACAAGTCTCGCACTGGCCGGTGCATTCGTCTCGACACTGAGCATCATCTGGTACTTTAGGAACCCTCCAGCTCTTGCCCAGGGCCACTACACTGCTGGCCTGTGAGCCAGCAGGAGTCAGCAAGTCATCCTCCTTTTCGCTGTTGAAGTTGCCACACAGGCCACACACCTTGCCAGAAAAACTGCCTGGCACTGTGATGACAAGATACTCCTTCCAGTCATACTGCACGGTCACACCAAAATCTGTCTCAACAATGACAGACAGACCGCTCTGGGAAAGCTTCACCTTGCCATTGCCCAGGTTGATAGGGAGATTCCACAGTGTGTAGTTCATCTAAAACATATATTTACAGATATGTTTTAATTAAATGACTAAATAACACTTTTTGACTGTCTCAATGAATCACACGAGTACACCTGTTTTCTTAAAGACCTTACTTACCCTGACAAGACCAAACTCTGATCGTACTATGGTCATAGTGTACCCATAGACCTTAATGATCACCTTGCCGACAAATGTGACCTTTGAATCTGTAAGTTTTTCATTCTGAGTATCAACCTCAAAAGCTGGGTGTTCTTCATCAACATGGCAGTTCTTGACCATTGTGTAGGTGCAGCTACCCATGAAGTTGTAGTAGTTGCCATCAAATGTGCGGTAGTGGGGATCACCCATGGCCCAGCAGGTACCTGCTTTGATGGCTGGTGTTTTTTTGACACATGTTGGGGAGTTTCCTTTCATATGGCACTCTTCATCTTTTGAACATTTCATGGTGCTGCAATCATGTTTCTCTGACACAATGTAAGTAGAGGAGGGGACAAATTAACAATTTACATGTACATTTTATTATTAGTATGCTATTTGATGCTATACTATGCTGTTTTATACTATACTAAAGCACTTTTCTTGATGTTATACTATGCTATGCTGTAATACTATACTATGTCTATGCTGCTTTACATTACTATGTACAGTACAGTATAGCATAGCTATGCTTTGTGCTATACATGTACTGTTATGCAATGCTATGTCATTCTATGCTACGCTATGTTGTATAGTACCATGTTATGCAATGCTCAATTATATGCTGTTTAATATAGTGTACTATGCTATACTATGATGCAGTACAAGACTATGCTATGCTGTACTGTATAGAACTATGCTCTACTACACTGTACTATGCTGTATGTATATTACACAATACTTAACTATGTTACTGTGTTATACTGTATTATGCAATGTTATGCTTGATAATGCTATGCTGTCCTTTAATATAGTGCACTATGCTATTCTATGCTGTGTTGTTCTGTGCTATTTTGTATACTTTATTACAGTAAATTGTGATTATTGATTCTTTTAACCTACCTGCTAGGTCAGCAGCTGCAGGCGATCCATATCCATTAGCATAACTAACACCAAAACTGTAGACTCCAAATGGAGAGTTGGGATGAGATATCTGATTGAAGTTTGCCCCGGTGCTATAGTACATCTCAGCCCAGGAGAAATCACTCCCCTCTACTTGTTGCCAGTTGAAGTTGACAGACTGGGGCGTGGGGTCCATTTTGATGCCATCCAGGTCTTTGCTCTGAGCCACAACTATTATATAGTTGTAGAAATCCCCCTGCCCCTCCAGGGAGTAGGAAGTGCTGAAATATTGTGTGGGCAGTATAGTCATCAGGAAGGGATCAAAATACACTAGTGAATCATCAGGGCCCCCGTTGAATTCAAATAGGACCTGGATACCCTTGTCAGATGTCAAATACATAGCATGTGGCCGCTGAGAGTGGAGCTCATGAGTTTGTCCTGCAAACATATGGTAACTTTGGACCTTTCCATTAACATTAATGGTTACTTTGGTGGGCTGGGATGCTTGGACGTAAACACTGTCATATAAATAGGTCCAGTCATTATGATAAGGCAGGGGTGCAATGATGAATTCTTTCCCCCAGCTGTTTACAGGAAGAAGTTGTTCATAGACGTGGTTGCAGGAGGTGTACTTCTGAAAACAACTATGTCCAGAGGAGACAGCAACAGGAAGTACTGAGTTAACTTTAGTACCACTCAGGTTATCATGACTCTGGATCTGAACAGTCTCAAACGCCTCTAGCTTTATGGTCATCTTGCTTCCTCTCCTGTAATATTGTCCCTGGAATCTGACAGAGCCCTGCAGGACAATTTCAACAGAGTTGGGGTCCTTGTGGTTGGTGATAGAAAATTCTTTAAAGGTGTCTCTCCGATAGCTTGAAGGAGTAAATATTATGTACTCAGTCCCCCAGTCCTTCACCGGGTAAACTACAGAGGTGTCTGCTGTGAATTTCTTAAAGTTGAGAGACATCACAGTGACATCTTGGCTAGCCTCGATCTGCACCGTCTGATGGAACTTTTTACTGCCTTTCATCTCTACACTGTCAGGTAGCTTGAAGGATACACTCTGACCAGGATTAATTTCCTTCTCATAGACCTCACCCACAGCAGTCACCGTGACCTTGGTGCTGCCTTGTGAAGTGGGCAGAGCTGCAACCTCAACCAAGAAACGAGTATCGGTGCCATCACTCCCAAGGTTTTGCATGAAAGATGTGGCAAACTCTCTTCCTGCTGGTAAAGCAGAACAGGGCCCTGGAAAAATCACAAGGGTGAAAAGTACAATATGAAAAATGTAACATAACATGCTGATCATTACTCAGTTCTCAGATATTTTAGTAAAGTAAAAGTAGCATTGTTACAAGAAAGAATCATGCCTTCAAAATGTACTCAACAATAAGTGCAAAAGTTTTAGCACAGAAATATACTTGAAGTAAAATTAAAGTACTCATCAAGATAAACTGGCCCATTTCAAAACAATTTAAATTACATTATTGGATTATAATCATTGATGCATTAATGTATACATCACTTTAATGTTGCAGCTGGTAAAGGTGGGGCTAATTTATATATTATATACTGTTGAGTAGCTGGTGAATTTCCCACAGAGGATCAATAAAGTTTTAATCTATACATCATAATTTGATTCAATTTTGTGTCAATTGTCTGAATCTGCAAAGTAACTAGTGACACAGTTCATCACATAAATGCAGTGCAAGATTTACAATATTTGCCAATACAATTATTATATTGTTAAATCCAATACAATATTGTTCTGACAGTTTCAAAAGTTTAAGGTAAAGTTTAAATTTAAATATAGGAATATCACATCTTAAATTATACAATTACAGCATGATCATTCTAGGAAGATGTTTTAAATGCAAACATTTTAAGAATAAATAGCAGTAATAAATTGCCTTTTGTTTAGTTGACTTACCACCAAGCAGTAAACCCACCAGACAACAGACCAGCCCTTTCATTGTTAAACCTAAATTAATGCAAACACATTGCCAAAATTAACCATCCATTAGTATAAAGACAACAGTACACACACATAGACACACAAACACTGGTCTTGGACACACATATTTAGTTTTTTTGTCTTATCTCAGTATTCTAAAAATTAAATATCTATATTTGGACAAATATATAAAACGATAGCTGACTTCTCCATGCACCATCTCCAAGGTGCATGGAGAAAGGAGAAATACTTAAGAGGTCAAAACTCAGCAAGTCTTCAACACGTTAAGGATAAATACAGTTGCTCTTTATACTATAATGGTTGCTAGGCTTTTTAATTTACAACTATTAGACTAACATATCTGACATGTTGGCATTAAGCCTTCATCAATTCTGAAAAACTGTGATAAACCACATCTTACTATTGTGATACATATAGCACACAGTTCGCCTAAAGAAAATCACTGTAAACTGTTTAAGATTTTTAGAGATTTGTGTCAGGTTATTAGTCCTTAACTGGCAACATAATACTTCTCTTTATAGTTATAATATTTCCAAATCAACCTTACCTGAACCAGAAAACCCAGGGTCTGGATAAATGGCATCTCGATTGATGGCCTTTTATTTGTCTTGGTGGTGCAGAGAAAGCCAATCAGGGAGAAGGTCTCACGCTGCCCTCGCAGATGCCAAGTCATCATCCGACTAATTAGACTTACCAGAAAAGCTGTGTTAACTTGTCAGAATCTTGCTTAAAGCTTGTTTAAAGAGTTTTATGAGTCTAAGAGATGGAAGAATTATCTCATCCTGTTCAGGTATTTTTAAATTTTAAAATTGTTTGGATGGAAAACACATATAAGCTTCTCACCTGTCAGAGATGCTAAATTAAATGTGGGAGAACATGTAATGCCATGCTAACCCTTAGCTTGATTTGTGCATTCAAATTGTATATGTTTATAAGTAAGTATAACATTTAATTTGAGTTTGAAAGATAAATTAGAAATATGTGGGGAAAAATAGTCACGATGTGACTTTAGATACCAAATAACAAAATAAAATTTGGGTTACAGTAAAGCAACACAATACAGTAGATAAGAATGGATATAGATCCAATGAGTCATTATTTGACACCTGCAGATTGTGTTTGTGATAAGACTGTACATGTTAAGGGCGGTGAATAGTTATATTTGAAGTCACACCCCAACAAACACCTGAAATACAAAACAGATCAATCAAATGCTGACGGACACGTATTCATGTTGTCAAAATAAATTGATAATGTATATTGAACAAAGATAAAACATGTTTCAAATACAAACTGGAAAAAACTGTAGTGATCCCATAAATCACGACCTTTTTAACAGCACAATGCAGACAGCTGAAATGATTGTGCGAGAATTGTTTGAATTTTAGGGAGTGAGAAACTATTACATTACATTACATTACATTTAGGCATTTAGCAGACGCTTTTATCCAAAGCGACTTCCAAACGTAAGAGGTTTACAAAGTAATTAACAGATTTTAAGCGAGGGGGCATCCTTTATTCCTCTCACATCTAGCAAGTCAAAGCACAGTTTGTAGATAAGAACATGAGACAAGCATTTCTGAGGCCTGTACTACAAAGCGGGATTTGGGGTGAGCGAGATAACTCCAGGTTTATCTCTGCTGCAGAGCAGGTTATGATAGAGATAACAGATCAATGCATACAAAAGCAATGCCTACTGACCAGGGGCGTAACCATGGGGGTCCAAATTGTTTTTAAGTGCATTTCAAACAATTCCATGATATTTATATATAATAAAACTTGCTGGGTGGCCTGGAGTGGCAGGGTCAATCTGATTTACCCCAGGTGGGGTATCCTACACTATGATTGGCTTACTGCACAGTCAGGGGCGGGACCTAGTTTGAAAAGTATGGTTATTTCCAGTCAGGCCCCTCCTTGGCACAAACTTTTTTTTTAGAATGGCACACGTTCTTCATAGATCTATCCTTTTAAACTACTAACTTAATAAAAACTATTCTTCCAGGAGGAAAGATTACCCCCCCCCCCCTATCTATATGATATGATAAATCTATATGATAAAATTTTGATTTTTGTGTAACTTTGGGGAGTGAGATTCGGTTAATGTGCTCAGATAACATTTGGACAAACATGTATCAGAAAAGTGTACAAGATAATGGTGAACTAATAATGTGTATCCTGCAGATCTTTATCACAGATGCTCAGAGAACAGGACTCGCTGGTTGTGTTTATGCTGCATCAGGATAAAAACAGCTGAAGTCACTTATTATTTTGACAGCTCTGTATTTTAACCAAGCTTTCTCACGACAGCAGGAAACACATTTTTTTGTGTTCACCGTTAAAACTCAAATATATTCTGTTCTGAGTGGATTTCAGTTTCTAATATGTACTTTAGTATTCTTTGTTAGAGATATTCTCATATGCTTTTTATATGACTTTGGAGAAACATCAGTTTGGCTGCTTTAGAAATGGGGAAAAAATTAGTTTTGAGTTCAGGTTTTCAAGTCTTGTAATAAAAAAATTCACACGTGTAATAAAACACATGCCAACAAGGGGTCACTGTTGGCTGCAATACGTGGGTGTGTGACATTAACTGATCAGTGATCAATAAAAAAAGTTTCAGTGGGCCGTCCAGCATGAGTAGCGATGTTTAGTAAAATCCATGAACAAACATTTTGTACAAATCTTAACGCCGTTTGAGTGAGATATTTTATATTCTGCGTGTTTCTGTCAGGGAACCAGGACAGTACTTTGCCCCAAACCAAAATAACCAAAGAACGACAAGCACACTTCCTGTTTTGTTTCAAAATAAAAGTGTAAAATTCTAAATCTAATTCCGTAGAAACACAATTCATATAAATGTCGTTCTCTAACAGTGGGAAAGAGTACTTTTTGTGATAATATATGTTTTTAATTATAAATTGTCACATTTGTAGCCTACTAATGGCCATATGTTTTGCTAAAGATTTATTTTTCCTGTCATGCTTTCCTGTCATACTGTTTTGTGGGACAGAATTTAACTATTTAAGGCTTTATACATACATTTCCAAAGAAAAACACAACAAACACAATCTTTCTCTCTATCTATCTATCTATCTATATATATATATATACACTACCGTTCAAAAGTTTGGGGTCACCCAAACAATTTTGTGTTTTCCATGAAAAGTCACACTTATTCACCACCATACGTTGTGAAATGAATAGAAAATAGA
>JAVQJL010089269.1:0-48972 GCA_036024295.1 Nannoperca obscura | reverse complement strand
TCTCTCTCTCTCTCTCTCTCTCTCTCTCTCTCTCTCTCTCTCTCTCTCTCTCTCTCTCTCTCTCTCTCTCTCTCTCTCTCTCTCTCACACACACACACAGTTAACATGTGTAAAACATGTTATATACTTTCAACTGCATGTTAAAGATACTGTGTTTATACTGTGAACACATATAGAACATGATTGTTACATACAGTTTACATACATAGTGTTCCCTGTCTGTTATATAAGTTAGTGTGCTATAAAGTATAAATGTGTAGAGAACTTGTTAATCACACATAATCTACAATGTGTAACAACATGTTTCTATACTTTGTGTCAGGAGGTGATTACCCATGAGCGTGTGGTGGCCATGATGAAAGCTGCCATCAGAGACACTCAGGATCTGCCGATGTTTGTGAGTGTCCATGTTGTCACATGTTTTAAAAATGTTTCTTTAGGAACAAAATTTGTTTATGTTCTCCGTTAAAGAAACCTCACTTCCAGATGTCCTTCAAAGCCTTTAAATGCATCTATATTTTTATATTAATAATCAATAATACATTATTTTTATTATTGGATCAGTTACATCTGTCTAATGGTCTGTCTCTGGTAGTGGTGAACTCTGAAAATTGTCTCCATCTCTTTGGCTTTCAGGAGCTGTTTAGCCTCTTTAAAGTATTTCCTGCTGTCTAGTTTGGTCTCACATGTTATACACAAATACTTTATCTGATAATGTTACATGTTAGGTTTACAGACTGTTGTGCTAAAAAGAAGATGTTGTCTACAACTGTGTGAAATGCTTGTGTGGCTCTGACTTAAAAATTGTAATAACCCGTTAAAACAGTTAAACATGAATAACATGCTGTCAGCCTCTGCTGACTGGTCAGAACAAACGGAAAACAGTAGCTATGAACACTTTGTCAGACTGAAGAATGAAGGAAAATGAAGTAGACATTCAGTCTGTCTGTGTTGAATCGTACAGTCTCTCTACCTGTCTATCTGCCTTTCTGTGTTTGAACCTACAGTTTGTTTGTTTTCCACCAGGAGCCAAAGATGACTCGATCCAGACTGAAACAGGCAGTCCAGCAGGGACAGGTGAACACAACCTCCCAAAATCCTCTCTGAAACTTTACCAGGAGATCCAATCAAGTCTGTTCAAGCTTACTGTCCTTTACCTGTCTGTCTTTCTGGTTACAGCCAATGAACTGGAGTCTTTCAGCATTGAACACAGCCACAGTCAAGGTAAACCAACTCATCCAGTGTGCAGGATAATTTCTGTCTGTCTCTCTCTCTCTGCCTGTCTGTCTCTGACTGCCTCTCTCTGTCTCTCTGACTGTCCCTTTCTTGCTCTCTGTCTGTCTGTCTCTCTTGCAGCCTCCTCAGTTTGTTGACATTGATCTTGAGGAGGATGAAGACTCATCAGACGAAGAGTATTGTCCTGATGAAGAGGCGGAGGAGGAGGAAGACACGACAGAGGAGGCAAGTGATTGTTTGACCTTTCGTTAGTTTAGTTTTTGTCAGACTGATTCACGTTAATGACAATCAGAAAAACGGTTTAATCATTGAACAGGAAATTAAATAAACAAGTAAACGGATCAGTGGATAGGAGCGTTCACAGAACCATGCTTTGGGGTCTGTTTGGAGTCTTTAGCTTTAAGCTTTAAGTTCCATTTGTTTGACAGATTTGCTGTTCGAGAGCGACAGGACATAAGTTACTGGTTTTGCTTTCAGTTTAGCTGATGGGGACCTCAGGAGGTGCAGCAGGACTTGCTGTGTTGTTCATTCGTTCCCACTTTATTTTCCTGTTGAGTCGTCTGGAACATGCAGTTCTTGATATTGTAGTCATGTCATCCATATAGGCTCTGGTTGGTCCACCACTCACTGTGATGCTAGATGATGAGGAAGAACTTCTGACTTCACAAGGTTAATGGTGGGCTATGGGACCTGGAAGAACTCAAAGTTTGTTTAGAGAAACCTGACATTGGCAAGATCCAAAAAAATGCATTCATTTCTCTGCCCCTTTTCTGCGTGGATTGTACCTAAGCATCCCGAGCAGCCTTGAATGCCAGCTTTTTGAGTTATAGATATAGTTGTTACTGTAAAGTGAGCCTTCTGAAAAACCACGCAGAAGAAGATTTTGCCCTCAACATTCAAGATATTGAGTGACAGAAACCCTTTCTTTAGGTGTCAGGACAGCTCTTATTCTGTTCTATTCCTTAGGTATGACATCTTTTTTTCACTCTTTTCCTTTTCACAAATTGGTGGGGATCGCTGTAGAAGGCTCCAGAGATGCATGTTGAAAGGTCTCCAACTGAGATGAAGAGTGAAAAGTTATTATCCAGAGTCAGAACGGACCCAATATGAGATGAAGAGCCAAGTTGATAAATACCTGAATTTTGTGTGTGTGTGTATGTAGATCTTCCTCAGTGATGCAGACAGCTTGGCTTCACCTCCCAGAATGCATCAGACCTCTCAGCACAAATGTCTGGCAGATCGGAGGACTGATGAACCCTTACAGGTACCTCACCTCTGACCTCGTACAGGTAGTCTGGCCTCAGACCCGAAAAGATACACTGACCTCTGACCTTGAAACCCTACATGTGCTCAGACTGATGACCCTGACATTTGACTTCTTACCTGTTGTTTAGAGATGTCCAGGACACCTGGGAGAACAGGTGGTGATCTCCCACTGCGCACCCCAAAACCTCCTCACTGCTCCTGAGTCTTCCTTTCTGGAGAGACTGAATGCTGTGGAAGAGGAGCTGGACTGCAGCCTTGCCTACACCTATAACCAGGTAACCCACCCAGCCCCGCCTACATCAGTATCCAGGTAAATCCCCTGACAATCTTTCACCTCTGTCTGATTTTCTCTCTCTCTCTCACTTAGTCTCTGGACAGAAAAGCAGCTGAGGATGAGGATGATGAAGGCTCCAGCTGTTTGGCATACCGTACACGCTCCAAACTTCGTCTGGTCAACGTTCCTCTGGGTCAGCTGGAGGCGGAGCTTCTGGCCCCTGACATCACTGCTGACATGTATGAGCAGAGTGCCGCCCAGAGGGAGGAGGATCGTCACTGGACAAAGTGGCTGCAGGGTCTCATGGCCCCCGACAATGAAGGTGTGCCTCATTTGATGTGTGTGTTGTGAAACAGTTTCTATCTGCTCTGATAGTTTCTTCTTCGTGTTCACATTAACAACCTGAAGTCAGTATCAGAAAAACTCCCACAGATTAATGTCTCTGAACCAGTCGTTGCTAAAGTTGAAGTGTAAGCATTTAGTTTGAGTCGCAGCACGGGGCTCAGGCTTCAGTACGCTCTGTATACTTTTACAATTTGATTTCCTTCCAGCTCTGGTGTTATCCACCGTGTGCTGAGTTGTGGTTCTGTCAGCTGGAGCTCTTAGACAGGTCTACAGCAAAGTAACTGCACCCTAAAAAGTGTGAGACTGTTTGTTTGTTGTTGTTGTTTACATTTCTAACAACTTACTTAACCGCATTCTTTTCTCAGAGGACGCCGACGATGATGACGACCCAGAGTACAACTTCCTGGACGACCTGGATGAACCTGACCTGGAGGACTACAGGACGGACCGGGCTGTCCAGATCACCAGTAGGTGTTGTGGACTGGCTCCTGGTCAAGACCTGGAACGTTTTCAGGACTTCAGACTGTGTGTTCTTCTTGTCCTGCCGTCAGTGTTAACACTTCTTCTTCTATGTTTTCAGAGAAGGAAGTGAATGAGCTACTGGAGGAGCTCTTTGATACAGTGAGTTGAGTTGATGTTTACCAGCGGGTGTTTCTCCTGAGCTCTATTAATGATTCTAGTCTTCACAGATGATGTTTAGATAGGTGTTTCCATTGTCTGCCAACACTTTATTTGGTTTTCTTTGCTGTTGGTATGTGTGTTATTTTGTTTACCAGCCATACAAGCAGTTGATGTATTTCTGAAGAAGCACCATGTGGCGTTTTGTGTGCTGGATTTAAATGTGTGTCACAATGTCAGTTGAATCAGTACAATGCCTTTCGTACAAACAGAGGTGGCTGCTTTAAATATTCATAAAGTCGTCACAATTCTGCTGATTAGTTTAAACTGAAACAGAGTCTGGATTATGCCGCTTGTGGTTCCTTAGTTTAGGGACTATTTAGTCAACAAGACAGTTTTGTGTCATGCTGACTTCTCTTCACTGTACAGCTCCAGGAGGAGGAGGAGGCAGCTGATGGAGAAGAGGAGCAGCAGCAGCAGCAGCAGCAGGAGGAGGAGGAGGAGGAGGAAGAGGCCCTGTCACAGACTGGACCTAAATTCAACGTTCCTCAGGCATTACGGTAACAAACTTGCACAGTGTGTTCACTGTGTCCTGATGCGGGATGGGAGGCCATACATCTACAAACACACACACATCTGTACAAACACACACATCTGTACAAACGCGCACACATCTGTACAAACGCGCGCACACATCTGTACTAACACGCGCGCACACATCTGTACAAACACGCACGTACACATCTGTACAAACACGCGCACACACATCTATACAAACACGCGCACACACATCTATACAAACACATACACATTCAGACTCATGATGGAGGTCCTCCTAATGGGACGGTGCAGCAGAGAAGTGCTGTGACTGTTTGGGTTGGGAGGAAGAGAAATGGCCTCTGCTGCTGCTTCTTCACACAGAACACATGAAGCAGCATTCAGCCAAGAGGACACATCCTATGTCAGTCTTCTGAAACAAGCTGTGTCTCATTTTAGGCTCCATCCTCTCTCAGGTCAGATATGTAGTTTTTAGTAACCTTTTTGAACCAATTCAATTCAATTTTATTTATATAGCGCCATATCATAACAAAGTTATCTCAGGGCTCAATCACATGGAGCCGGACGAGACCAACTTCCACACACACAAAGACCCAACGTTCCCACCATGAGCAGCACCAGGAGACAATGGCAAGGAAAACTCCCTTTTAACAGGTAGAAACCTCGAGCAGAACCAGGCTCTAGGTGGCGTCATCTGCCTCGACCGGTTGGGTTGAAAACCCACATGGTCTGAGCACGGGGAAGAAATGCTGCAGCAATGTTTCTCATCAGAACTAAGAGGAGAGATTTTTCATCTTTTCACTGGTTACTTGTTAGAGTGGATTTTAGGAGTATTGCTGTAAAGAACTTTGTAACTTTATTTTAAAATGTTCTCTCTGGGACTACATTTCAGAAGCTGGAATCAGAGGATTTTCACTTGAAAAATGTTCTGCTGAAAGAGTAATTGATTAATCAACCAATCGTTTCAGCCTTTCTCTATATAAAGGTTCCTATTAATTAATCACAGTGAGCAAATAACACAGAAACAGAAGTCTACCACACTTCCTCTGCCCAACTGTGTCTCTGTCTCCGATAGATTCAAAAACAGCGCCACATACAACATATAGTTCATAACCAGAGACTAAGTTTCCCTGGTGTTTCCCAGTGTGAAAGGACAACATGCTCTGTCTCAGGCTTTTACGATGAGTTGCTGCATCATCTATCAGTATATTTTCTCTTGGACGTGCTCTAGGAAACAGAGAGGCTTGAACTTGTGAACCTAACTGCAATCCATTTCGCCTTTCCTCCCCGATTTCCTCCCTAAGTTCCCTCAAAGTGAGGAGGCTGCGTTGGAGGAGCAAGACCTTGATGGTTGAACATCTCTGGAATGCTCATACCAAAACTAAAACACACTAAAAACAAATGCACACAGTAACTTGGACATCAGCCAAGAAGTCTCAGACATACAGTTTTTCGGTTTAACCAAATGGTGTGACTGTAGCAAGAGTGCAGAGCTACTGGACCATAATGTAGGTCAAGCAGTCAAATATAGGATGTCAGCACGCTGTTGCAAGAACATCCATCAAAACACTGAAACTGTGATGGAGTACAGGTTGATTTTTCTTGGCTTACAGCAGTCCTTTCTGATTTGGATCTGTTCACAGTTGTCTTAAAGTCATAGTGTGATCTCACAGTGTCATGAATCAGAGCTGCAGTGAGTCAAAGCACCTCTACGTCAACTGTCTTGTCTACATAGGATTTAAACTCTTTAAATACATATAGTTCTAAAGAGTGAGATTACAATACACATGGTAAGATAGCGAAGATCTACTTACAATATTTAGTACATATAGCTTATTATGCAAAAATATAAAATACTATGAATTGGTAAGAAGTGAGCAGAGATATAAATTTCTCTTTTAGGGGTGGATTTTCTCTTTGCTTGTGTTGTTCACAGAATGAAAATGTGTTTGCTTTGAAGCCTTATCCTGCAAAGACTAAGATGAAGAATTAACTAAGATGCCTTTAACAAAACACCACTGAACCTGTTGTTTCTTGTTGCTAAACATTCCTTGTCGTGGTATAGATGACCTCTGCTGCATGTTCTAGTACAGCTCCCCTCCAGGGAGAAGCTCTGGATGTATGAATGTGGGTCTGCATGGGCTGTAGTTTGATTATAAGTCCTCATTAAGTTTAATGGGCCTGGTTGTTAACATGTACAACCTACTGACAGACCAGACTGATTTCTGTTTTCAAAGGGCGTAATAGAGGACATCCAGACACACAGTAATATCAAACACACTCTTTCAGCTGACCAAGTTGCATTTTAACATCATATAATTGCAGCTGGATTTTTTGTTATAAGGGGTTATGGCAGTGGTTACAGCAGTCCTGCAGCAGAAACCTACTGTAGGTTTTCATGTACAGTTTAGTGTCAGATTTCACCAATTGTTGGAGAAAACACAAGTAGCCCAATCTGACCAATCATACTTCCTGCGGTCCACATGGTATCTGTGTAGACACCATAGCCCCAATGAGTGACTGCATTTTAGAGGAGGTGCACATCAGCTCTGGTGTAGCTATGTGCGCAAGCTAGCTACGCTGTAATCTGTCGAGGTACAGCCATAAATTTATCTTTAGTTCCTCAGAAAGTCCACTGGTCCCACTTGCAAATAAACCCAAACCTTATAAAATACTTATTTAAACCTTTCACTTGTATAATTGTATAGTATATTATCACTATTAAATGCACAACCACTTTTACCACAAATAGGAAATTATTTAAGATGTGTGAGAACTACATCCATGAAACTGTAATGTTAAAATGCCAATGGATTTAATACTTCATATGGCTTCTCATGGCATCATGAGCTGTGAGCACCCGTCTTTGTTGTATGTTACTCATGAAAAGTGTCCATCAGCACCTCACTGAGAAATGTAATGATTTTAGTATGAAACTAGTACGCTTCATTAAAGTACTTTTTTGATGATTCTGTATGAATGTATTACATATGCAAAACAATGTTCATGTGTTTTAGCTCCATAAAAGAGACATTTTATATCGGCATGTCATAAATCACAGATTTCTCAAAAATTCTTTATCTTCTTATTTAGTTTGTTATGAGCGCAGAAAAGCCTTGTTTTCTTGTTTTGTGCTGTAAAGAAATCTCCTTCTGTGCCATAAAGTAATCAGACGGACTACGACAGAAGAGCACACGGTATGGAATGCAGTTTATAGACCAGCAGGATACGACATCAACATTTGATTCCAGTGACATGTAACTAGCACCTGAGGGAGACCCCAACATACTGTATAATGAGCCTCTTCTCATTTGTGCACAGAAACATGATACCTCACAGGACAATTTTTGACAGGTTTGCATGGTATTCCGTTGAAAAGAACCATATGAAACCGCGGGGTTTGTTTGGCAGCGTTTTGGTTTAGCAATCCCAAGTCTCCTTTGGGATGTTTTCTCAACAATGAAGGAAAAGAGAGCAGTTTGAAACAGAGACGGCTGAAAAGTAAACATTAATTTCCGCAGCCAGAATCTCTGTCTGGTGCAGATTAAACCTCTCCTCCAGTGAGAAAGCAGCAGTGTTGAGTTACTTTTAGTGTGTATGAATGTGTGTGGGAGAGAATCCGAAGGCTGTGTGTGGATGATCTAATTGTACACTTTTCAGTCTTGAGGGCAAAAATGTCCGTCCCCTTGTGTATTAGTGTGTGTGCATTACAGTGACCCCTGCATCCACTAATGTTCTCTCTAATGTGGTTTGTCATGGGCCAGAGGGGAAGCATGGATAAAATCCTCTCATAGGTGCCACGGTGTGTTAAGTTTACAACTTCCCATTTATGTATTTGTCTCAATCAGTGTAAACGCTGGTGATATGATACTCACACTGGGTGAAAATGTTTCACAACATCTCAAACACAACCGCTCTTTGTCTGATCTTGGAAGAGTAACAGAACGATTGTATATTTAGTGACTGCAGAGTTATTTTAAGTTTTTTTAATACTGTGGCTCTGAATGTCCTCTCATGGAGTTTGTAAGAAGCATACAATAAGAAAAGTGGCAACAGTTTTTATCATGATCAGATAAGCAATGGAAACGTTCTTCTTGGACATTGTCTCACTTCTGGAAAACTACTTCCATGTAACTCTCTTTTTGTAGCTTGAAACCGTCTTTTCGTGTTCTTTCTGGTGTGACCAGACCTTTATTCGGATTTATTACAGCTTATTATCATATCTTTGATGAAATGACTTCCAGGAAGGCCCATTTGAGTCATTGCCTCTCATCCCATCTGACCTTGTAGCAACAATGTCCCAGATCTCAGCAATTTGGTGAGCACAGTATTGTCATAATCAATAGAAATGATGGCCACAACTACTACCAGAATCATCCTACGAGCAGTATTGAGTATTCAGTCTGAATCCCCTTGGTCCCACAGACGACCTTCATCGTGAATGTGGACAACTCTACAGCATTTTGCAGTTTTAAGTTTTTTTCTCCTGAGATTGTGCTCAGGGTTAGTGTCAGCGAGTATTCATATGTTCCTATCCTGGGCCCCATTGGTTTGTGAACTTGATGCATTTGATTTTAGCGAAGGCCCTCACACATGTATTCTAAACATAGTTGTTTCTACTTGGCCTGTTTTACCCATGATGGTAACGCAGTCATACTTTAACTCTCTAAACTGCCGAACACTTGACCTTAATGTCATGCCTCCCTTTGCATACCCATTTATTACAGAATAAAACCGTTTCATGCTGTATTTAAGGATTAACTGAATGTTCCTGCTCACACATGCAGGATTTAGGCAGCGCTGAGGCTAAGCTTTGAGAATTAATACCTGTGAGTGTGTACACTTTCATGCAACTGTGTGTATGTGTGTCTATGTGTTATATTACCCCACAGAATTATCTTTTGATCAAATATACCCTCAAATACTTGGAAAACTAGTTTAAATATATTGTAAAGAAATTATGCATTTTGCTTGGTGCACCCACTTCATTTATGTGTGTGTGTGTCTTTCAGTGGGGAGGTTTAGGGAATTATTTATTTGGAATTCCAGGTCAGAGCTTCATGCCGAGGCCCCCGGGCTCCTACTGAAAGAGGGGTGGCTACTGACTGAGTGACCCCCCAACTTCCTCTCCTCTCCTCTTCACTCACCTACCCATCCCTTTTCTGCCTGGTTCCATTTTTCTTCACAGAAGCTTACTCCCGTCCATTCTTCACTTTTATTGACTCACTTTTACAGACATCCTGGCTATGTTCCCCTTCTCATTTGGACTGCTAAAGCCCTTTCGTCCTAATCTCCAGCTTACGCTTAATGCAGCAACTGAAGCAAAAACATGAGATCACACCAGCTTGATTCTACTTTTGAGGAAACAAGAACCAAGCTGGGATCACAGCCTGAATTTGTTGGACAGGCCCAGCTTTGCCCTTCCAATGACTACAATGAAAGCATGCAGCAATTTGTTCCTTGACAAGGAGGCTCCTTTGAACTGACCTGCCTGAGGAGCCGAGGTCTTCTAAATCAGTGTCATCTTTCAAACTGCTGCACTAAACTCCCTTTTTGTAGCGTGTTTATGTAGTTTCCACTTATTTTCTCTCCCTAAACTCAACTTTCATCTCAAAAACTAGTAGCCAGATTGCCATGAGTAAGTGTGTTCATGTATTCGTGGTCCCCAGTGGATGAATCTTAATGTTTTTGATGACCTCTCAGGCCAAAGTTTCACGTGTGGACAGTAGTGGAACAAGTAATCACATCCTTTACTTAAGTCAAAGTACTAATACCACACTGTAATAATACCCTACTACAAGTAAAAGCCCTGCATGTAAAACCTTACTTAAATAAAAGTATGTAAGTATTATTATGCAGAAAAAAGAACTTTTGATTGCAGTTCTAAAAAAGATTTTTTATAAGAGAGAAGATGATAGAGAAGTCAAACAGAACTAAGAAGACAACTGGACAAGACATCATTCAGACCTTCACAATGAACCCAGTGTAACTCGTTCAGGTCAAGTCAAACACCCTTGATTCTGATGAGGAAAAACTCCCCCAAAAACCTTTCAATGGGAACAAAGGAAGAGCAACAGTGGAGAGATACCTCTCCTAGGATGGGCAGACATGCAATAGATGTGTGTACAGAACACGATTTCCCCACAACAACACACTAACTGTGCTCACTTGAGAGAGCCATCTTCTTCCCAGCACCTTATCTCCTTTGCTCTCTCCTCACGCCTCTTGGCAGGAGTCACTTTTATCTGCTGGGAGCAAACTAAGGCTCCAACAACTGGCCAACACTGAATTCAACTGGACTTGTCTTTGGGACTGATTCCAAAGCAGCGTTGATTTATAACTCAGTTGTGTAATGAAGCACAACAGAATCTTTGGCTTGTATTTTGTTTTTTTGTTCGGCCATAAAATAAGAAGGAGAAACATCCATGCTGCTCTGAACTGTTTCACCTGAGCAGCCAGTCAGCTGCAGACATCTGCTGCAAGTTTCTTTAAAAGGTCAAGAGGTCAGTAGGGTGTAAGTGAAGTCTTGTTAATGCAGATACTCAAGTGACAGTGAGGCAGATGCACTATACTTTGTAATGGGTGTGCCATAATTTGATCTGTTTAGCATAGAATTAGACAAGCGACAAACTCTTCTAATTCTCGTCCTACTCTTTTGTGACTGCCTGTCTCGCCAGTGAAAGCAAATCCTTGTCATCCAAGGATACGTATAAATATGACTCCTCCAGGCCCTGAAAAGGAAAGTGATTTAAAGCTGAGGGACCTCTCACCCCACCCCCTCCCAAATCTGTCAAACAGTAAGGAAGCAAAGCAGAATGAGACAGCAGGCATTTTAGACACAGCCGGAGCTCTGCGGCTATAAATAGAAAAATAGCTCAGTGGAGGAACACTCAAGTTCCAGGAGCGAGGCTGGGGAGCGTCGTATTGGTTGCAGGTGTGTGTGTGTGTTTGCGCTGAGGGTTGTGCAGCTTATGCATCTACCTTTAGTTCAAATATGATGTGTGTTTCATTTAAGTCAATGAAACTTTTTTGGGAGCAATGTGAGGAAACCACTTCTGATTCGGAAGCATTGGCTCATCAGAAAGGCATTATGATGAGACCTGTGAATGAGAGTCAGTGTCACAATGTTTAAACGCCATCTGCTGGACATTTTGTTTTAAAGAATCAGGCTTTGCATTATACATACACCCCGCCTTCCATCACATATACACAACAACAAGAAAGTCATTTACCAAATAATAGAAATATAAATTCTAATTCAAATAAATGTGTGTAATGATACATTATATTTTTATTTAAACATGACACAGTTCTTTATCACTCACTCACTCATTTAGCCTTTCCAAATCCCAAGTCTATGTTATTTGTGTCCAATCCCATACAATATGCCATATGTATACACCAGTAGCCTTAATACATTCTTCCTGTTCAGGGCAAAAGGTAACTTTGCTTATAATGTGTGCATATCAATGAATTCATCCTTTCTCAATTTAAGATACATAAGACTTACAAACAGAAATGACCTCACCATTAACACCTTAAATTACCTTAACTGTAACAGACAGTTACACTGTAACCTCCATCCTCCATCATAACTTCCAAGCTTCAAATTTAGGCTTTAGATTTAGAAGCAGACATAAGCCAGTTTAAACATCCACTTCTTCCACTTTTATTATCGTCCAGCGGGCGTTGATGTGACTTTAAAGTGCAGACTAAAAGTGAATGTAAAGAGTGTTTTTTGCCACCAGAGGGTGCTAGTTAACCTCCAATAAATCCCCCATGAGGCAGAAGGATCAAGCAGCAGTATCTGAACACACACTCACACACAAATGATGAATCACAGTAAAATGTGGGTGGGCTGCATTGTGGACAGTCACAGCTGCAGACATCTGTCTCCTCAGCCCCTCTATGTCATAAGTATCTTACAAAAACATCGCAATTGCTGATACCAGCTGCAGTCCCAACAGATTTCACAGCACTGGGGCCAAATAAAACTGTTTAAAATGCATTGGACGGAGAGACAGACCCAACAATTTGATCCTAGTTCCTGAAATGTGTTAACTTTAAAAGGATATTTTACAGGCTGACAGTATGTAGGACCACAGCCATTTACATATAAACCTGACCAGAGCTGATGTGAACTGCAGAGCACTTAAATAATCAAACTGCATGGATTTTCTTATAAATACAGCCCTCCCTCCGTACTGTTTAAACCAGTTTAACAATACAATCTTCTGGTAAATGTGGGCCTGTCCTGTTATTATTACACACTTGCAAAGTATTCTCATAAGAGATCTCCAGTGGAGTGGAGTTGTTTGCCCTGTAACCAACACCCACACACACACTCACAAACATAACAATGTATGTTTGTACTGCTTTTGTAGGGAACAGTGTCACTTCCAAGCAGAGATCATATTCTCTCCTGCAGAGTACCTTCCCAGAACATGAATGTGTGTGTGTGTCCGAGTGTGTGTGTAGGATATTAGTGTTTGAGATCCAGTAGTCCCCACAAGATAAAAAAAAAAACTGTATTGTTGGCCTACTTTTTGGACTTTGACTGGGAAAAAATTATGAAGGAGGAGTTTCGTTTGGGCTAGGGTTAAAGTAAAATTAAGTTTAAACATGCTGAGAGGCTAAACGCTATTTATACTAGTTTTTCTAATATTGTAAATCAATGACACTTTTGGATGATTGCTATAACACAACAGCAAGTCAGCCTAATGCCAGCTCAGGAAGGGTTTTACCTCTCCAAACACCTGGCGCCAAGTAGGTCTACCCTGGAAGAATTCCACCAGCGCAGGGAGGGATTTTACATTTCCAGCAGCAGCAACAGCAGGTTTTTTGCAATAAACAGAAGACATGACATGGACAATGATAGCCACTGTGGCTTAAGAGAACCTAAAAGTATACTAATGCATGCCACTTTTATGTTCACAAGAAGAAGCCATCATTTCTCTTTTAATCTTTCTATCTCTTCATCTATTCAGTTTATCCCTCTGTCTATTTTATAACCCTGTTGTTGTCACTGTGCATCATCCTTCAGCCTCATCATTCAGCTGAACAGAAAACAGATGCGTTGTCTTTTACAGTTCATCTCACTCTGTGTGTTTCTGTCGTTCACTCTGAGACGCTTTAAATAAATATAAAGAGATGAAAATGGCTCACAGATGAATGTAGCAACCCATGTGTAAACTGGCAGATACAATACACACTTAAAGAATCAATAAAAGCCTGAGCCATAAACCTGAGGCGATGATGAGGAGAGACGAATTGACTCGGCTGTCTCCTCCAGACTGTAGGTGACTTTTGAGATGACTGTGTAAGATTAACTTAATTGGAAGAGGTTTGCTGTTGCAGAGCTGCGGGGTTTTAAGAGAGAGCGTGGGAATTGCAGACTTCTGTCAAAGCCCACATATGAAATGGGGAGATATTAAAGAGAGTAAGAGATAGAAAGGAAGTGGAGGGAAAGAAAATGAAAGGCCAGGAGAATGAGGGAGCTGTGGAGAGATGGGGTAAAAACACTCACAAACACTCACACCTGGGTTGGATTAGCTCGGGCTAGCAGGGAGGCTGTGTGTTAATGGAGATTTAATAGGCTCTGAAATGACTTACCGCAGTCAAACAGTGTGTGTGTGCAGATGTGCAGTGTGTGCTTGAATCTGTACTTTGAATGTTTACCTGCATGTCTTCATGCTTTTTGGCTTTATGAAGTTATTAAATCTTTCCATGCTCTCTGTTCACAGTGGAGACAGTTAGCTGTTAAAGAGCCAACTCGCTGTGCAATCATAACAGTACAAAATAGATGTTTAGATTTGGTTCATTGAGTGTTTACAGGATTCAGTTGGGAATCTACAGTGGATTTAAGGATGCTGATAAACTGCACATCACTGTACAGTGCAGTTCCTAGAGCCCGACTGATTTGAACATTTAGAGTTTAAAAATGAGAAAAGTAGAGCTTTTCAGCACAAACACATAACATTGTATTTTTTAAAAGAGAAGTCGAGTCTTTAATTCTCTACTTATCAATCATGTCTCTTAAGAGCTAGTCACTACTTAAGAAACGATTATTTATACTTCCAGTAGCAGTATTAATTAATACAATGTGGTTTTGCATGAAAACAAATGGAACAACATTGCACAACATATAAACTTACTTACTTCATTATTCTGCTACAATGGAATGAGTACCTGTGTTTTATAACATCACAACATCACTTATTTGACATTTTCTTGATAATTTCCTGATAGTTAGTTCTGTGTAGAATGATGCTCCCGCACTGGACTTGCTTTGTTGCATATCACTTTCAAGGATTTCTAAATCCAACACTGCAGACTCTCCTCTTTCTGACTGCGAGGTGCTGTCTGTTGCCATGGCAACATCTCAGTGATATAAACACCGTGCTGGCCCTGGCTGTAAGAGTGAGAACAAAGAAAGCATCCCTCTCGAACGTAAGCATTAAGAGATGGTTTATATGTTCAAAGGCTCTGACGCAGGTGGTGCAAGTTTCTTGGAAATGGAAAAAATGTGACATGAGAAACACTGACTGAAATTATGAATAGAATTGAAAATAGCAATAAAGACGTTGAGAAGTACATCATCAGTGTCATCTACCTTAAACATCATTCATACCTTACCTGACATTATGGTCTGTATGGTATGTAATGGTATGTATAGGAGTGATTGAGAGTGGCATTTGCAGGGAACATCTGTTACTGACTGGTATATGGTATCTGGTATATGCAACAAGTACATCTTGAAGGATCAGTATTAAACTCCATAGAAAAAATTGAGAAATTAGAAATGATTCATGCTGACAATGTGGAAGAACTCAAAGACCTCAAACCCTGCTTCTCTTTCACTGATGAAGTCAATTTTGGAGCATATTGTGATTTAAAAGTTTAATGTTGTGTTACTTAGAAAAACGTATCATAGATGTATTGATTGAAATGTTGCAAAGCAGCAAAGGGAGAATGTCTTTCAAATCTTAAGTGGCTGATATAAATATGGATAAGTGGCAGGCTATGGGGTTAAACAGTAACAGAGAATACGATATGACTCATTTACATATGCTGTGCAATTTCTTGGCAATGAGTGAAATCCTTTATTCTAACCTTCACTGCATCTCCACATACAGAGCAGCTATTATTATAGAACCTGAGCGGCTTTAAACAAAAAAAAAAACCTATTAAAATATGCAACAGAAGGAGTGTGCATGAGGCCACACATTATCTGGACAGGTTAGAACAGACAACTACTTATTTCATGGTTATAATGACCTAACAGAAAGAATAGCTAGTGCAAGTCCAGCTAGTGTGTGTGTGTGTGTGTGTGTGTGTGTAGAGTGATATGAGGTGGTGGGAGTGTGGGTGGAGCCAACAGGGGAGTCATGCTTGGATTCCAGCTGCATTCCAGAGAGAGAAAAAGAGATGGGATGGATCTGTCAACCCCCACCTTCTGTCTTTCTTTCACTTATTTCTTCTTCTACTCATTCTACTCCTCCACCCAAACTGTCTGGGAATTAAAAGCCTCCTCAGAACATAAAACCTTTGTGTGTCTGAGTGTGTAAGTGTGTGTGTGTCCACATACAACTCTTGAGCTTATACTTTAAAGGAACAGTGCAGGTTTTGGGGAGGTTGGTTAGTAGGTTAATTAATTGTTAAGGGACAAGGCAGGCGATACAAAATCTTTCCTATCATCAACAAATCCCACGTAAAACAACAAACAACAACAATAAACTGATCCTCTAACAACTAGGAATGGCTGTGTAGCCAAAAATGTATGTTACTCTGTATGTTACTCCCCATAGTTTTACAAAAACTATTTTAAACTTCAGTGAGCCACATGTGACACATGACTTCCATTACCATGAAAACAGTTACTGTAGTTTATTTTGGGACAATCCCACATACAACGTCCTGCTGCCATAAACACAAGAGCACTAAATGTGTATTCATCCACAGCTGGAAATAGTCCCCAACAAATGTTTGACTTACTCCAGTTTGAGTAACGTTCGTTAAAAATCGCAGTGTCCAGCTGTTTTGGGAAATTACTAAGCCTTTTTAAAAAATCACGCTTTTTTTGACATTTTTTGACATTTACATCTTCAGTAGGAATTAATGCCACAGACGGGACCAAGACATAGTTGGTTTGTGTTTTTCTATGGGATTTGTTGACAATAAGAACAAAATATAGAATGACACCAACCACAGTCTTTAAGTAACACAAGCATAAAAATCACATTCATCCATGTAGTAATATTAACTTCCGTACTCCATGCTAACACTTTTATTGTATTAGCATAAGACAGAAACAGAACAGAAACAGAAAAACTAGCACACCTCAAACGAGGAAGACACTGTAGTAAGTTAAGTTTTAATTAAACAATTTGTATAAATACTTAAAATTAAAAAGAAGACCTTTTTAAATTCAGACTATTTTTCATGTGAAATTTTCATGAAGGGAATTTACTTCACAAATCAGCCACATGTTATTTATGAATATCTACCATTTAACTTTCGAGCTGCATTTTATCACTTCAAAGATAATAGTATTGCACTAAACCATATATAACCCTTCTTATATCACATGTTGAGGTATTAGTATGGAGCACAATAAATAATGATAGTGGGGTATTTTGGGTGCTTCTTTGTCAGAATTTCATATCAGTCAAAACCATGGTGTTTATTTGTGTCAGTTTACTGCAGATTAGCATTTCTCAGAGACATCATATCTCTGATAAAGACAGATCATTTAAAAGGACTGCTCCAAACATGACAGTTTAGCTGAGCGGCATAACTTCATAGCTACGTGCGTTGCATATTTGGATGAATTAACAGTTTTGACTCTCACCCATATTATCAGTAGGTGGATAAAAGCATCGCTGTCGTTTGTGAACAGAGTTTGTGTAAGGCTGCCGTGTTTATACTGCAGACTAAATATTTATACCCTGAGCTGAGAAGAACTGCGGCTGCTCAGTTTGACTTAGATAAAGGTTTGATATGCTTTAGGCCTGGTGACTTACCTTCTAATCCTAACTCTTACATTCACACAGCCATATTCATTGAGTGTGTAAACAGCTACGCAAAGATACTGTACACAGTGTACCTGCAGTTCTGTGAATGCACAAGCACATGTAGGCATGGACTGAATGTAGGCTATGCATACTGTATACACATACATGCTAGTAAAAACATGAATATTGGAAAAATCTTTGGAATTTAAATACACACACACACACACACACACACACACACACACACACTAATTTACACAGATGATAGGTATGTCCAAGCAATGTCACTTGTGTTGGTTTGTTATGGCTATAAAGGTTGTAATGAGTTCATAGAGGCCTGATCAAAGTAACAATGACAGACAGAGACACAGTCATCATATAACTAACAATAGTTTAACACTGACATATACTAGGGGGTAAAGGGTGGGACGCACTGTACCAAAAACTACTGTAGTCACTACAGATAGAAGAAAGCAAGACAAGTTAAAATACAAGACTTCAGATCTTGATTTTCTGAATAATTCCACATTTTCTAAGATGAATTGTCTTATTTAGGATTTTGCATCATTTTAAGAACAGCAATCCTGTACTAGCTTCGAGAAACACCTGGAAATCCACAAGACAAGTGGATTACCACAGAAAACAAGCAGAATAATAGAGGCAGCTGAGTATGTTATACTCAGGCAATGAGTTCCACATGTCCTCCCCTCTGTATCTGGTGCTAGTGTGATTTTATTTCTACCGGATTTACATAAAAAACAAGTGATCAGACAAAGCGTTGGCAACACTAAGCAAAGTAATTTGCATGCAAGCAGGTGATTGAATCACCCTGTGGAGAAGGAACAGTCTCTTACCCTCTGTGCATAGTGTATGCACCCTGTTGCCTCCAAGTTCCCAAGATTAACACTTTGGGAAAATATATTATTTGCTTAGAGGGGGAGGAGACTAATACCTCTCTCACATCTATCTGATAAACATAAGGCCACAGCAAGCAGATGGCTAGGTTAACTTAGGATAGCCTAGCACAAAGACATTTGTATAACATTAGCAGAATGTACAGAAATTGTGCAACTTTACTAACAAATTTGCAATAAATCAAAAGACCCAATTGACACACAGTGAAATTTAGGCTTTTCGGACAGTTGCCTGCTTTGCACAATTATTAATCTAGCCTGGGTCAACATCTTGGACTCAGAATACTTCAAACCAAATGTCTAGTTTGTGTGAGTTTAAATACTCTCATAAACTCAATCTCAGCGCCAAACACGAAGAATAATAGGGGTCTTCACAATGTCCCAGAATGATTGTTAATAGATATCAAACATCCATGATGGCAGATTCAAACACACACGCAGGCACACACATTGTTTGGGTAAAATGTGCCGAGAGAGAAGGAGGCTGAGCCAACACACTCACGTCACATCACTTAGAGGACATTTTATTCTATTATTCAAGCTATTCCAAACCCTCCACGCAGGCGTCTCTGGAGATTCGCTCAACAGAGAGAGAGACTCCTTAACGGCTGTTCCCTTAGTTTTCTCAAGAGTGGGTCCAAATCCTCTGCGTCAGGCAGAACTGTGTCAGCCACAAAAGAAAGTAGACAAAGTGAAAAGGAGTTTTTGTTGTGTGTGGATCACTTGGTGTGTTATAGCAAGTGTGGAACTGGTGTTGTCTTAAGTACTGCCACTTTTCATTAAAAACAAATGTCTAAAGCCTGTTTTAAACCTGTTTTTTTTTGTTTTTTTGTTTGCAAGAGAGATACATGATTTGTAGCTGCTGGGGTATAATTGTGGATCAGACACTAAATCAATTTTATTTTTAGTTTTATTTTCCCTTAACTTCCTATTTTGGTTTATTTTTAGTCTGTTGTTTTTCTAGAATATGTCTAGACTTCCTAATTCAAACTTAGAGTTTCATGTGTTTAAGTAACATTTAAGAGCCCCAGACTATTCTGTGAATTTTGTGTCCAAAATCTAAGCTCATGTGGTGCTATGGCAACACGCAAAGGCTATTTTCTGATTTTCTGCTGCCAGCAAATGCATCACACAGCACAAAAAATACAGGCACGTGAATATACAAACACAAGCATACACACACTTTCGCAGAAATATACACGTCCTTGTTATTGTGCTGTCCGGCACAGCTGGCGAGCTTAGACACCATGGCAACTGTTGTGGCAGACAACATTAAGGAGGCGTGGGAGGTGAAGGACGCTGTGTGTGTTGGTGTGTGTGTGCATGTGCATTAAGGTGGAGGAGCTGGAGGTGAAAGACAAGGTATCTGAATGTGAAAAACAACCTTTATTATACAGACAAGGAGGACATGCAGTCGCACTTGAGGGAGAAACAGATTGTGCTTGTTGTGCACATGAGCTCCATATGAACGGTGCCATTTCTCATCATTTTCATATTCATACATTACCATAAGAAAAGCACAATACTCACTCATACAGTTTGATCAAAAGCAACTCATATTCCTTCAGATTTCTATACAATTTCTATACATTTGTAGATTTCTATACAAACAATACCTCATTTCCCTAGATGAATATCAGTTAATATACAACATATTACAGCCACAATCCATATTTTAATTCAACAACAACATAAGGCACCACAATGAAAGACAGACACCAGACAGCATGGTGCCCCACCATGTTTTTTCTCTGGTTTTTTTTAATCCGAATAACTGAGTTTTATCTTCATTCGTGCAAACCTAAACCACATATCAGACTTTAAAATCAGATCAGTTTGCTTTGGCCCTGAAGTCACGTTATACAATATGCAACAAGTATTTTTAAAACTCCTTTTTAAGGCAAACTTCTTTTAAAACTATTTTTTGTCTTTATTAAAGACACATCATACCACATAAACACATACACAATGCATACCTCTCATTTACATTTACTTCTACACTGAGCCATGCAAGCAAGAGCACCCATGACATGCATGCAGGGTCTGACACAGGGAACAACATACACAGTTACACAGCTACACAGAATAATCATTATAAAAGCTTTAAATCCAGATTCACATGATTTCTTTCTCCATTTCTTTTTCTTCTCCAATAGTTAAAAAAAAAATCAAAATTCCATATAGATATGTCACTTCTTAAAATAATACTAGGGTTCATTCTTGCCAAGGTTCAATAATTGGAGAACTCCACAATTTAGATATCTAGATAGCAGATTGCCAGTCAATGGAAATGCATTTCTGAGCTGTGTGTGTATATATATATGTGTATGTGTGTGTATATATATATATATATATATATATATATATATATATATATATATAAATTTTTTTTTCTTTTCTGTCTTGTGTTGTAGTACCTAATAAACAAAGTTGAGGATTTAAATATGAGCAATTTCAATAATTAAGTTTGAATATCACAGGACCAAGAAAGACACCCTCTTGTTCATGCTCTATTTATGTCTCCAGCACGTGACCCTAATGGAAAACCAGTGTTACTTACACATTCTCAGGGAGAAAGCTGCCAGACAACCTGTCAGGCAAACAAGCTGACAGAGCAGCAGGAAGGAAGATGGATAGATGTGTAGAAGGGTGGAAGGTCAGATCTCCAGATATAAACACGAGTGGGACAGACAGATGAGACCAGACACACAAACACACACAGATGAGTGGAAAGACTGGCACACAGGCGGACCTGGCTAACAAAAACCTGATTTCTTTACTTCACTAAAAGTCAGGTGATGAAAACACAGAGGTATGCATGCTGACATGTCTCACACACACACACACACACCAAGAAACACTGAGAAACACATGCAAGTATTAGATTCCATTTGTCTCGTGAGCAGAAATTATTAGCTCTTTGACCCGTCGGATAATTTTTATTTTGTGCTAGAAAGTTGGTACAGACAGACACTGAAAAAGTACTCAAATACATTCTGTTATTTTCTTGGTCACTTATTTTACTACTTTCATCAAGCATGTACAACTGTGACTCTTAAAGGTAGTTATACATTCAGTCCACTCACCAGGTGAGTCAACAGTACTGGTTTTAAAAGTGTTTCAGCTGGAACAAGACCAGGAACACATCTACTGCCTGCTTTTATTAAGACATTTCTAAATGCAGATTTGATTGAATTGTGTTCAGTTGCTCCCTTCAGATACCTCATTTACACATAATGGAGGAATGGATGCTACTCCACGTGGATCATGTTACACAGAACCCCCTGAGGCTTCTGAGGTTCAAATAAAACACATTACATACAATCAGAGGGAAACACATTTGTACACCTATCTTGTCCAGGTACCAAGTTTAAAAAACTGTACTCGTGACACAGCCATCTGCTTCCTTTAAGAATTCTTAGTTTTACAACATTTCAATCCCAAATTGGTGATATCACTTTCTATCTTGCAAAATGTAGTAGCCCTCAGGTCAGGGCCAAGCGTTTCCACTGCAGGACAGTCCTGACTTGCCAGCGGCTTTAAGCATGTTCTAATAAAGGTGGTATGGAGATAAAAGCCATATAGCCCCGCTGGGCCAGTACCCAGAATTCCTTACTTACATCCCCCGCTGCCCCTCTCTCCCCTTCTCTCTCTCTATTGGCCCTCAGGATACAGTATGGAGATTTAGAACAAATGGGTTGGCCTGTTGGCCAGATTGAATCCAGGCCCACGCTGTCGTCACGTTGTGTGTGTGTCTGTGTGTATGTGTGTGTGAGCGTGTGTTTGGTGGATGTTGAGTGATCAGTTCCTCCAAAGAAACACTTTTTCTGCTGGATGAGGGTCATCTCTGGAGGGAGATTTTGGTCTACGATCCACCTCAAGACATAATTCGTTAATAATATTTGTTTGCATGTGTGTATCTTCTGTATTTACCTCCCAAGTGAAAGAGTGAACCCACATTGGTAGAAAAGCACTGTCTGTCTCTCTTTACTCACACACACACATTCTCCATTAGTGAGGTCATCCTCCAGAGCTGCTTTGTGCAGCTCCTGCTGTAAATTTGTTTATGTGTGCCCAGGTTTACCCCCCCCCCCCCCTTTCTCTCATTTTCTGTTTTACACCCGTTCTTTGGGCAGACTTGTGAAACCAAGATCAAAGTTCATCGTCTGAAAGAAAGAGAGATAAGACACAAAGACTACAAGCTAATAAGCAGGAAAACATGCGGCTGAACTCCTCAGTTTCTGCTCTTTTGTTCTCTTTGAATTTGATCAGCTGTGTCCGATTAGGCAATAGTACGAAACTGGCATGGTATCACGTGGGATCACTGCAAGATTATTAAAATATTATATGATAATATAATTCCTGGATTACTTTTTACAACAATAAGAATCTTATTCAGATACTTTTTGCCTACAGTCAGTTTTTCTATTTGTGAAAATTGTAGAAAAGCCATGGTCACCATCTTAAAGCAGCATGTTAGCATGCTACAAAGCACAGCTGAATGTCATATCAGTTTTGAAGGTATTTGGTAATAAATGAATGATAAGTGTACTAAATGTCAGGCAATAGCAAAGTTGAGACATTTCACTAAAAACAGTACAATTCAAGGGATCACCAAAGTCATTACCATGTATCCTCTGGGAACCATGAACGTGTTCAGATTTTTGTGCCAATCCATTGAATATATGTTGAGATATTTCACTGGATAAGCCAAAACTTGGACCTGCTGGTGGCGCTAGAGGAAAAGTCAGACATCACAAAACTTATTAGGATTTATCCTCTGGGGAACATGAATATCTGCACCAAATGTAATTTCACAAAAGATGTAAACGTCAGCCTCACGGTGGTGCTATAGGATAGGCATGGGAGTAACCAAAGTCAGTAGGATTGATCCATGAATGTATATAAACCAGATTTTATGCCATCCATAGTTGTTGAGATATTTCAGTCTGGACCAAAGATGGACAGACTGACATTGCCATCCAGCGTTACAAAAAAAGCTATTTAAAAGAAAGAGTATTTCAGTTGTTGCTCAGTGAACGATGGTATCACTAAATTGAAGAAATCATACTTTACGTTGCCAGTTCATATTTCCAGCAGCTGTTTGGAAACATGTAGTAGATATTTAATTGAGATGAACCTTTCCAACTGTTGTTATGAGTTATGGACCAATGAGATATGATTCTTGACCCTCTGCTCACAGTTTTCACCAAGCGTCCTCTGAGAGCGAGGCGAGGCTGTGTATGTGATGCAACACATGCAAATACTTTGATCTGGGCCTTGCGACATGTACTTTGTGAGTGTTTATTAAACAGATCGAAGGCCTCACAGGATTCTTCTCTGTCATTTACTGGATCGTCTTAAAGCACTTTAACAGAATACTTTCCACTCGACGGGGTGATTTCACAACTCAGGCATTCTTCCTTTGGAAGGAGGGTGCTGCACCTCCCGGCTGAACAATGTAAACATTTTGTAAACATTTTGCAGGGCGCTTTGACCATACAACACTGGAATTACAGGCTTTCCTCATATGTTCCCTGTAAAATAATATTAGAAATCTCAAGATATGCAGGAGGTGCTGTAAGAAGTAAAGGTCCAAATAATTCACATTTTCTTATTTTGTTTCAGAAAAGGTGTATTAAAGGTGATTTAGGATTACATAAAGAAAAAAAAGAAACCATGATGCCAATCTAAATTGCTATAAATACTCCTCACTGTCACTTCTGTTGCCTAAACTCCAAGCTGCTTCGTCTCTGGATCGGCACTTAATAGCAGGGATGTGATATGTCAACACAACAGGCCGTGCCAAGCTCAACAGTGGAAAATCCTGAGTGTGCTTTGAAACTGATATACGATCATGCGTCGGCCTCATTTCAGCATCATTTTAACAATTTCAAGATGATATGAGAGGTGATGGCCAGCTGAGGGGACGTGTAGATTCAGACCTTGCTTTGCAGAGGCATTCACAAACAATGTAATCATGTTCTAATGTGCAGTAGTAGCTGATTCCTGCCAACTGCAACATGCATATAATACCACATATCGATATGTTGGTCTGTTCTTCTTGTGCTCCTTCTCCTCCAGCCTCCCCTCCCTATCCCACTGGCTCTGTGTATGTGTGTGTGAGCCATGGTCACAGTGGGAACATTGGAGCACCATTTTAGGAGACAATGGGCTCCTCCTACAGGACCATAAAACACAGCTTCTAACCTTATGACTGAACTTCAGTCAATGTTTTTAAGGGAAAGAAAAGCTTACATGGCCCTTCATGTCTTTCTCCCCTTTCCTATATTCCCTCCACATCATCTCCAAGAATGTAGTTCTGTTTTTATAGGTCCATTTTTTTAGGACTATTGTTTTCAATCTGTATGTTTTTCTTTTCACACTCTGGAGAAAGACATCACTGTTTAAGAGCCAGACAATTATTTAACACGACTCAAATGTTGATCTTGTATTTGCATTTCATTAAAAACTCTTTTTATTTGTGTTGGCTAATTTTATTTTAGACTAATTGCTGTGTAGTCGACCTCCTTAAGTATGAAAATTCATTCTTAACCTTGGGAATAGCAGTTTGCCAAAAAAAATCCAAACTCAAGTTCCACTTACTAGCTTTTTTCAGTTTTTTTTATTATATCACACATCTTCACATGTGGCCATTAACATATTATGCTAACACTGATCAAGTAAATGGATAAAATGATGCTTGCATACCAATAGATTAGTTTCCATGAGAACTTATAAAACTCCATCTGCAGATAAAGACTATCTGATATGGTTGAAAGCACAAGGATTCTTTTGTTAAAATATTCTAACTGGGCTATGATCCAGGTTTTAATTCAGTGTTATTTAGTGAACTGAATCTTTTTAAAAGTTTAAAAAGTAAATTCTTTGAAAAAGCTGTCTCAGTAAACAGGAACTTTTTACTGCAGAGATGTTTCATTAGTCAGTCACGTTCATGATTTATTTCTTCACATCCTCACATCAGAAATAATTCTCATCTCAAATGACTTTGCACGCAGCTGACTAAATAACAAAAAGGTTTGTTTCATAGTCGACAAATGATTCACTGATGTGGTTTTGGAACGTTCCTCCTGTGTTCATCTTCTTCCCCGTTCCAAACACATGTAACTCAGGTGATATATATGCAGATATAAGTTTCTCTGAATGGCTCATTGTTCCAAGTGCACTTGATAAAGTTAACATGGATACAAAACATCTGAACACAACTCCACCTTCTGTCCCAATTTCATTCACTCCAAAGATATTTTTGTTCTATCTTGAGAAACTTTATACAACACCTCATATGTTTAGAGAAAACCTCATTTAGACAAGATCTGATAAGCAGTCAAAGAGCTATTCTCTGCCAGAACAGGTTTTCTGTCGCCCGTAACACTTTTGGGTTTTGATGATGCCAGTGTGAGATACACACTCCAGTTCCGTGCAGTCTTATCTCCAGATTTCAGAGTAAAGCAAGTTCCTCTTAACTTCTCCGCATTCTTTAAATGGCTACAGCATTATCCGATAAGCAGAGAGACATTCTGTGTCTTTCTCTGACTCATTAACTCACTCATTCACACATACTGTACATACAATTAGAGAATATAATGAGGTTTGGGTCTTTCTCAATAAACCCACTCCTGCAGAGCAAAGCAAATGGTTTTCATTACCTCTCAGTGTGTGTGTGTGTGTGTGTGTGTGTGGCCAGCACATTCTCTTCAGCCACTGTGTCCTTGATAAAACTCGAGTTGTGCTCTATTTCTTCTGCATACTTCAGTTTTTCATGAGTTTGGACACAAGCGGAGTCTTTTGACACAGATTGCCCAATGCTGGTTCCACATCAAGTATTACACAAACCCAGACAAGCTTTTGTTTTTGTTATGGTGACTTTTAATTTACACTGCCACTCATTTCTTTGTATTTATTTCCTGTAAATAGGTTTATGTCTTTATACCGAACATGTTCTCGACACGTTTGTGTCAAGGTGTTTGTTTTAGTGATATATTTTTCGGACTACAACCCCTAACGAAAGCTGATTGTACTTTGAAAATCTCTACCGGAAGCCCGAATTCGTACTGTCGCTGACTTGACATTCTCTGAGTCTTCGCTTGGTTCAGCATCTGTCTTCACCAGAGTCCACGGAGCGCGCGGTATGGATCCGTTACGCATTACGCACTGTCGTGTCCTTTCTGGCACAGATGGTTTTCTGACACGCGCTTCTGACTGCTGTAAAAGCAGCGACTCTTAAAAGCCTGCTACAAGTCACCAAGGCTGTTTGTCTTTAATGCAGAGGAGGGACAAGACACAAGTGATTCGTGGAGACTTTTTTTCTACCGACGCAAACACACACTTTTTTGGACTTATTTTCTAACAGGATATCATTTGTTGCATCTACATTTTTGGGTCTTTACTATATGTGGATACTTATTCGGGACCATGGGAGACTCCGTGTTCCTCGACAGGCAGAATTCCTATCTTGTAAGTACTCGGTTTATTGGCCATAAATGAATTAGAATGACTCGGACGTGATAAGGCTTGAGAGTTTACATCTTCTGTTGTCTAAGAGAGCGTACGCGCGTGCTCGTCTAGCGTGTAAGAGTGCTTGTGTGAGGAACAGAGAGAGACAGATGTTTATTTCCTGCATGAAGATGACTTTGATGACATTGAATTGAAAGCCTCTCTGTCTCTCTGTATAACTGACATTATGCATAACAGTGCCTTTTCACTTAAAAGTAAACCTCCTTTACACTCCAATCCTGCACAAATTTTAAGATGTGCAAAAGAGAAATATGATTTTAACAAATTAAAAGTCTTTCCCAGTAAAATGTCAATGACTCTGAAACAGAAATTGGAAACTGAGCAGAGCAAAGGGGCCTCAACATGTAAAAACTTCCTGTGATGGAACGTTTTAAGTGACATGTGGTATAGAGCACGCACACATGCAGGCACACAAGACCACACGTTTCCTAGTTTAAAGAGGCTCTGAAAGCAGCCCAGTAAAGACACAGAAACCTGCAGAAGACTGCTGTTAGAGAGCCACAGGTGTGTTTGACACTCTACACTGCAAAGCTCGGTGGCTAGATGAGGGCAAAACACACAGATATGGTTCCAGGCCGTGAGGACCAATGGCAGCTCCGATAAGAACTGCACCTTCAAAATGAAACCCTCAGCGTTTTGGAGCTCATATTTGGCTATTAAGCATATTCCTGACAAAGATTAGGATTCTTTCAAGGTCTGAAGAAGCAACAGGTTGCTTGTAGAACAGGTTCATTCAAATGTGGGAATCGAGCTGGTTTGTTTGTGCAGTGGACACAGATTTAAACACTCACACATGCTAGTGTTTAATCATCCACCCTTTCTGTTTCCACCTCTCCCCTTTCTCCTCCTCTCCGGTGGTGAGGAATCCTCTGCTGGCTGCTCCGGCGGCCTGTCTCTTCTTTTGAGCAATGTTTCTGTGGCTGGAAGCCCTCATAAAGCTACAAGCATTGATTGGAAAACAATACAGTTTTCTTTGGCCCAGTGGCAGCCCGTTGCGGTCTGGATTTGTGCTTTGCAGCGTGGCTATGCTGTGGTATGGCCCACAGTAATGGTGTCTAAAATTCATCCAACACAGGCTGATGAGGCTCCACTGACCAAATCTTTCTTGATGCACTTCTCCACTGCAGTGCATGTCATCTTTCCAGAGAAATGAAATTTGATGGATCTGGGCTCTCATTTGTTTATTCAAATTCTGGCCTCCTTTTGCAAACCCAATAAATACGTGATTGAAAATCAAACATTCGGCCTTCAGAATGGCTCAGCTGATTGGAGCAAAACTAATAGCATTGAAGGCTAGGCAGCTTTATTTATATAGGACATTTGTAAAAAGCCACAATATGTCGAAATCCTATATGATTATAGCATCCAATAATCCTGATGGCCTACAACAGTGCTGGTGAAAAATGGAGTTGACATACCAGTTTTCCAGCTCTCAGTGTGGTATTGAACTTTGGGGAGTGACCAAAATAATGAGATTGCAAATAAGTGAATTGGTTTCCTTTCCTGGATGTCAGGGCTCACCAGTAGGATCAGGGTGGACAGCTCAGACATACAGAAGGAGTGGAGTAAGGTTGAGGTAGTGGGATCCAGTAGGTTGTGGTTTCTACTGGATGTCAACCTGTTGAGGTATTCCAGTTAAGTCTAATTGATTGGATACCTGGCGAAGAAGACTAAAGGGATTATACACTAGAGGGATTATATGTGCTATATGCTTGGGAATGCCCCAAGATCCCCCAACAAGAGCTGGTGGAAGTTACCAGTTAAAGAAGATCTGCAGCAGAAAAAGTCAGGATGGAAGAATAAGTCATAGGTGCAATTAATATTTTCTGTGATGTATGTGAAGACAAGAGTATTAAATGTATTATATGAGTAGTTTTAGATAGAGAGTAGAGATATTTGTCGAGTGAAGTATCAGTTTAGGGTTCCAGCTAACTAACACATTTTTAGACAGAACAATTAATCGAGAAAATAATCTTTAGTTGCTGCCTTAAAAAAATGCCAATCACAATTTACCAAAGGCCAAGGTAACATATTGTAGCTTGCTTTTTCTAACCAACCATCCAGACCCAAAGATATTCAGTTAAAAAATCATCGTTTTAGGAGGTAAAACCAGTGAGGTTTTGGTATTTTAGCCTGAAACGTTTGATCAGTTATCTAGATAGTTGATGATTTACTTTCTATTGATGGACTAAATTATTATTGAATTATCCAAGTTAGTGTTATGGCTAATCAGTGTTCTGGTTATTATGGCAGGATATTAGAAAGCTCAAATAGCTTGTTTGGATAAAATGGTTAAGCTTTGACTGAAAAATCATGAATGGCAACCTGTTATTCGGCTTTAAAGGTGAATATTAGAGCACCAGAGCCAATATGAGCATAGGTGATGGTTAAATGCCATTTTTGGTCATTGAGCAACTTGTTTCGTGCATTTTCTTCCTTTTGAATATATTTTCCTCTTTGGTCTTGAGACAGTGCTACCAGTGTTACTTGGTTTCCCAGCACAGCCCGTGCATGAGTATACACTATGGGAATGTGGGTATGCTGAAGGCATATGATGACATCTGCAAAGTTTCTGTTGATGTTCTACATTTCATGATCAAGCAGTAAAAAACTAGCAATCGGGCAAAATCAGTCTGGACTGTGCACTGTGACTTTGCCACGTTGTAAAAACAAATATAGTTTGCATTGGAAAACGTGTCTAAACAGAAGTCATAATCTACTTTGTGGATGCTTTATAAGGTAAGAAATTCAGTGAGTCACCATCTATTGATTGTAAATATATGAAATCTTTCCTCAGGAAACCTAAAACCACTGCTTATTACAAAACGCAGCAGGTAAAGGCATAAAAGTTATGTCCTGACAGCGCACCATTATCAAATACGACTGGACTTTCAGCCGGCTGCTCATTGCCGTCTCATAAATCCTTAACACTTAGTTGAGCTTGGTACAAGAATTCAGTTAAAATATGACAAAGGAGCACTTCCAAAGAAAATTGCATTTGTGTTAATGGAGGATTATGCCCCTTCAAGCTGCTCTGTGTCTGCCGATGATAAACAAATGTAGGCTTTCGTAATTCCTGCCAGGGCAGATAAATATTTCAGATTTTAGGTTAGCAGACCGGAGACACACAGGGATGGAGAAAACAGAGAGACAGAGCCAGAACGCAAGTGAGAGAGATGTGTAACAGCACCTCGCGGTTGCCAGTGCGTAAACGTTTAATCCCCCCCTTGAGGCAGCGGCGCATATATTCCACTTGTAGTGACGTGTGATATATTCTGGTTATGGCGTCAAGACATTATGCTAATGGAATACCATCAGAGATAACATATGACAGTCTGGATTGATCACTCAGCTCCTGTCTTGGAAGGAATTTGCTTTCCAGTATTGAAGATTACAGGTTTACATGGTGTTATGAGGATTATAAGAATGATACGCAGGCCTCCTCTGTTAGTCAACGTAAGCAAGATTCATCACATGCAGAGGGCATAAAATTGTCAAGAGGAACAAATCATTTGTTATATAATGGTTTATAAAAAAACAAATAGGTATTTGTCTTGTAAAATACCAGGCTGAGTTGTCTTCAAATTCATGTTTGTTCGCTTTTGAAGTCAGTAAGAGATGAGCTCTTCTGTTCTTTTCGACCAATCACCAACAGATGTCCTTCTAATACTATACAGTTAGAGTGTTTTGCACTTTTTCTGTGGATGGATTGAAACTAGCAAATACACATAGGCCCTATATTTGTTATCTGGTGCTAGTAACATTGAATATAACTTGGAAAGTGTTTCTACCTGTTCAAATAATAATGCTAACAGGCTGATTTTGAGCAGGTATAATATATTTTAGCATATTATTTTAGCATCATGGCTCCTGGATTCCCAAAAGTATTAGCTGTTCCCCGTGTTCCGGTTTGTAAGTCTTTTCAATACATCATTTATCTGCACCAAACCACCAGCCCTGTCTGCGTTTGGGTCCTGTTTCCTGCTGTGCACCATGCTTCGTGATAGAATGAACTTGGACCCAGCAGACCCACGGGCCTTCTGTGCTCCGCAAACCCCTGCTGAGCTTTTTCATTTTGTATTACCATGGCAATATCTAACAAAATGTATTCTACTGCACATTTCTCCATATCCCACATGCCAGTGTGTACTTGACTGAATGCTTTGTGTGGCCACAGTCTCACACAGTATTAACATGTAATTGAACCAGTTGAACAAATGAAGCCTTGTCTGTATCATGTGAACAACTACACTGTTTGTTCAGCCCAGTAGATTGATTTAGCTTCAGCAGATGAGCTATTAACTCATTTATGAGCAGATTATGTATCATAACATTAGTTAGAGGCAGGAAATGTAATTCATGTGTGCCACATCAGGTGATTGTCAGTTGATCCAAACAGACACAAATTTACATTTGACGCTTTTATGTGGTTTATTTAACCTGTTTGTGTGGGATTTGTCTGGTAAAATTACATTTTCTGTATCTCAGTGTTATATGGCTCATGTGCTCTGTTTCTTCGTGATCTGCTGTATAACCATTGCAAGAATGCTTTTTACTTGTTGGTTAGTGTTCTTCACTGAATTTGAGTCGTAGGTCATATGTACCATGATGTGCAGTCTGGATGTCAAATAATGACTACAGAGAAATAATGAGCTTATCCTGAAGAGGTGCCAGCCAGCACAGAGGCTTTCGCCCATTGGTCAAAATAACAATCTTTGTTTTGAATTCTTGTTTTGTGTTTACAAGTGTTGGGAAACTGTTAGAGCATGTACACTTTACCCATGTGTCCTTGCTGTGGTTGACACTGAGGAGTAGAGGCAGACAGAGAGAGTGATACCAAAGAAGTATTGATGAAGTGACTGATTACCCTGCTTCATTATGGTTTGTCTTATCTTCGACTCGCTCTGTCTGTTTGTCTCATCACGTCTTCCTCAAGCCGTCCAGGGACCCTTGTCAGCCTGCAGCTACCTGTTTAGGAAAGCATCCAATCCCAATTGTTCTCTTTATTGTTTTTTTCTCCACATTGTTTTTGAGAAACGTAAAATTCTTGGTTTCCTCCACCTCCTCTTCCTCTCTATATTCATAATGCTGAGAGCAAACTAGGCTGCCCTTACCTGCAAATATGTGACCTTGTTCTGTTGCAGTTAGTGTGTTTGTTTTACCACTCCCAGTACAAACAGCTCTGGCAGAAACAAAAGTCTTCAGTCATATGGCAAACTGAAAGGAGGTTTTACAGGATGGATGAATAAATACATCTTTATTAATTCAGCTTTTATTAACATTAATCACAAGGTTTCCTAAGCACACTCTGACCTAGAAGGAGAACTTCTAGCAGGACATTTTATTTGCAGTTTCTAGTAATACACACAGATACTGAATTTTGGAGTTAATTACAAAAGCCTGTCAGTCCAAAGCAGAAATGTTTCTTTAATGTTTGAGCAAAATCTTTCAGGTCAGCTGTCTTTTGAGTGCTGTACTCAGGGCTTGTTGACGTTTTATGTATGCCATGTATTGTGACACACTTACCTTTACATTCATTAACCTCTCACTTGAAAGAATTCTTGCTCTGGTATTGCATGTCTAGCACCGCTCCAGCATGGCAGGAAAAGAGAAACCGCAAAGTCCAAAGCTGCCTCTTCACGCTCCACTGCCGTCACTTTTGGCTTGTCAGGGCAACACCGTCCGTCCCTCGTTTTTCTTTCTAGACCCTGTCAGGGAGAGGCACTTGTTTTATTATCAACAGCGAAGGAGAAGTCCGCCCTCCCCAAGACTTGTCTTTTTATGGAGATGGTCGAGGGCTGAGGGGAGAATAGAGCGGAGGAAAGGCAGAAGAGAAAGTTCTGGCAATATCTGATCTACTGTTTGCTGGGGGAGATGTGCTACTAGAGGCAGGAGTCTTTCTGCTGCGCCTGAACAAAATATGTGCTCTAGATGTTTGTAAGAGTTTGATTTACAGCCGGCCTGGTTTCTTCATTACTTCATCCAGAGGTGTTTCTTTCTTCGGGGGAAAGTTAAGGGAGTTGGTCAGTAGGTTCAAGAAAAGTTTAGACATATTTCCTGGCTGTTTGCGTAAATGGCATGATGTCAAGCACCATGTTGCTGTGTGAAGTGCAGAAGTATGACATCATACCTTGGTCATTTGAAAGGACCATAACAGCATGTTCTCCCTGATTTACCTGCGCTGCAAAACGGTCTAATGAACTGGAATCAAGACACAACAAGTCAAAGTAACCATCCTGAGTATTAAGAAACACTAATGTTTGCACAGAACCCGTACAACCACACATGGATGCACACATACATGAGTCATGCACACAAAGCACAACTAGATGCTAAATAAAAAGAACAGATTGTGCTGTTCAGTGCAGAAATCTCTTCATATTTTCAACACCCCAGACAGCTGCTGCTCTCCGGTTGACGTTAGCAACACAGCTAGGCCAAAACTAGCCAAAGCTGTTAATTCTCAGCAGATTTCATGGTCTTGCGCATTTTTGTATCAAGAACAGCGTATTTGCATCTCCTGGCAGTTTTAAGAGCAACAGTAATGGTTGCAGACCTGAGGCAGCAGTGAAACTGGCCACACATTCCAAAAGAAATGACCCATCCCATTTATTAGGGGTTAGAAATTTCCTGGGAAGTTTTAGAAAAGGTCAACAAGTCAAAAATGTAAAGCATCGTGTCATCTGTTTTACTGCTTCGGTGTGTCAGTGAAGGTCAAAGGGGCAAAGTGTGTCTGTGAGTCATTTCTCTAACAAGATCCATGTGCTTTTTTGTAAGAGAATGCTAATGTACCTATCTGTGCCACATACTGTATGACCTCACAGTGGACGTCTTCGTATCGAATAACGACAAATTCATGAGACAGACATACAGTACATTGATGGAAGATGACCTAATTGTCATCCACATGCTAGAGATCAGCAGCACACTTACTGATGACATCACATCTAGGCTAGCTGCTGGCCCACTAGCTTCAATAACTCAGTACAGTTTCTATTTTAGGATTTACTTTCATTCATCTTTCTGAAAAAGTAAAACCTTTCCCTGTTTCCAGGTCCACTGATTCATTTGTTAGCATTCTAAAAACTACAGATTTCTTGACATTTTTATAGTAACTTTTCTATTTGAAAAAGAAGTCAAAATTGTTTGGAAAAATCCAATATATCTGTGATCCGATGACCAGCAGATCCATCAGCTGCAAGGGGTATGTTGGTATGTTGGTATCCTCAGCGTCAGAATAATGCAGTTTCAAGGTTTTCAAGGCAGCTCCTCAGGTTATTATTACCGAGTGTGAACACGTGGCCTCTAGGTGAAAAGTAGCATATGTGACTTTAAATAAAGTGCGTCCTTCACAGTCAGAGTCATCATGATAATAGCTGCCTGTCAGAGATTAGCTGATAGTTGCAGGAGTGCATGTGTACGTGAAGGCTACACATATAGTAAAACCCCTTGAAGCAAACTGTGATTTGTAATATTGGGCTATGTAAATAAAAGTGACTTGACTTGACTTGACAAGGCACCCGGAGGTGCTCGCTTCATTGATCGTTAGTGATTTGGTTTGCATAGAGAGGAGAACGGAAAAACACAGATGCATGGAGACAGATGGAACAACAGATTCAAGGCCAGACAGATAGAGACAGATGATTTGACAGACAGTAAGGTGGAAGTTAAATTTCCAGTCTTGTGACATCTCAAAGAGCCTTGATGAAGGAAATATTCTGAGTCAGACACAGATGATGCCAGGAATAACAGGTTTTTGCAACAGGAATAACACATTTTCCTGCATTGAGGATTCCATGCACATTTTATACTTGCAGTGGGTGTGTGCATTCATGTGCCTGGTTTGCACATATTTGCACACAGGACAAACCTATTTAATGTGCGTGCCCATGCATTTAGCTCATGAGTACGTGTGTAGAAGAAGTGTGACCCAGGAGTTCACGGGGTCTTCGACTAAGACTGGATTAGCTGCTCAAGGCGGCCACTGGAATGTGAGGATCAACAAGTGTGTTGTGGCAGTGCACGTGCACAAACACACACACCCATTTCATCGTGGCACACGATGGCCGTGTTTACCTTCCACTATAAATATTCCTTCATTCCTTCTCTCCCTCCGTTCTGTGTATTTTCTCACCGGATATACAATGTACAGCCTCAGAAAATGTATTCACAGCGTGTTTTTTTAATTAAAAGTGTGCTTTTTGCCATGCATCTTTTCAAACGGACTGATTTCAATTCAAACTAATTGAGTGCCCTGAGATAACTTTGTTATGATATGGCGCTATATAAATAAAATTGAATTGAAAGAACTGTGAAAAAAGCAGGAGGTGGCATTGCATCACAAAAATATAATGAACAGAAGTAGGCAAATAAAACATTAATAAACGAATGAGTGAAAAGACTAAATCGATGGGAAATCCACAACGTGCGTTATCACCATGTGCACTGATAAATGCTTGTTTATAGTATGATGTGAGTATGTAAACAGGAAAAGTGTGTGTGTGTGTGTGTGTGACTGAGGACTTGGACGCGTTGATACATGGATGAGTAGATTTTATAAATATATCAAGCGAAATAGTGAAACTAGCAGACAGGTCATAAACTTTTCCTGGAATAAGCCTGAAGCTGGTATTAAGGCTTCCCAGACAAACATAATCATTTTGTCTTAATCTCCCCACAATCTGTGATGGACGTAGTTTGAAGGTCAAAGTTATGCTGGGTGAGGAAACAAAGTCAGCAACAAGTGTCCCACAAACCAGTATCTCCATTTATTTGTGTAATTCCCCATGTCACAATATCACAAAGGGTTCTTTTATTTTGAAAAATGTGTTTTAAGTTTTATCTAAGTGGCTGCCAGTGAAGCACATTATTTATTAGATAATTAAATAGTTCACTTCAGTGTTCCATGCTAACTCATAAACACTGTGTTGACCGATTGTTGGCATCTACAAGTGCCATTGTCCACAGTAAGACTTTTTTAGTTTTACTAATGGATTTATATTATTATTATTTATATTATTACTAATGGTTTTCTCAGGCTCATTATATCTGATAGTGGTTTTCTTTCAAAAATCAGGGGAGCAAATCCAATAAAAATAGCAAAGTGAGTCCCAGGAAAGCACTGAGACAGTTTGTGTCAGTTTCACTCTCCTCTCTTATTTGTGTTTGTTACTGCAGGAGCTCAAAGGCAAACAGCAAAACGATCAAACATTTGTAAGTCAAGACAACAAGTAAATGCAATTTTTTTCTAAGTCAAGAGGAGGAGGCAGAGCAAATCTGAATAATTCAGGAGAGGGTTTTGCTTAAAAAGTCTAATCTAAATTTAAGCTCCTCTCCGCACCCCAATCATTTCCGTATAGTCCCTTAACTGCCACAAACGTTTTGACTTTGTATGGATCAGATGACTTTGTTGTCATCATGTTTCTGCGCTGGATCTTATTTAAACCTTGTGGTACATGCTTTGTTGATCCAGCTTCCCAACACTCACCAGCAATCAGGCCTACACTTAACAGACCCAGTGAGAAACAGACTTGTTTGACTTTTGATTGGTCTCACAGGGAGCAGTGCTGGTGGGAAGGCGGGAAGTTCACCATGTTAATTAAACACCCCATTAGCACTTATCAGCCTCTGTTTAAAGTGTTCTACACCTAGTCATTAGTGTTAACACTTCATAGTGTTCTTTACTCATTTATTCACACACACACGTTGTCGGGCAGGGCAGCGGCACTGGAGCGCTGTGTTAATTCTCTTTCCAGTAGGAAATCAATAATAGACCAGCTGACCCGCCTATGACCTGTGTTACATGTGCACAAACACGCACACATACACACACGCAGTGTCACATCCACTGTCCAGAGAGAACAAAGCATCGCTGGGCAGTGGCGGGTGTGGCGTGGGTCTCCAGGAAGTGTAGCTTCCTGGACTCAAACAGGCTGATGGTTTTAAACGCTGATTTAATTACTTTTGAAGTGTTTTCTCTGATAGGCAGTGGCTCATTGTAGTTGGTCACATTTTGTTTGACTTCACTTTTGCTTTTGTTACATACACTAAATAAATGTGCATATTAGTTTAATATGTCCATTAGAAACACTTGAGTCTGTGGATAATATAGTTTTACACACATTACACACTGTAGACAATCTGCTACAGTTTCCTTATAAAACATTTCCAAATGCCCAATTCACTACTTTAATAAGCATAATCTTATTTTTTTTACATTTTTCCTTCATTTGATATCTACGTTCCAGTGGAGATTGAATGAAAAGACACAGAGAGGTGTATGTGACAAAAGTATTTGGCCAAATGAAAGCCCATGATGTGCATCTGTGTATCAAGCATGAACAAAGGGCTGTCTAGTTGTTCTGCCATCATTAGCCCCAGGGGCTGAAATTTGCCGTGTCTCAGACCGGTCACACATTCCAGTCCAGTCATTGAAGACTCTCAGTCTCCATCAGAAGCTGCAGTCAGTCCAGACTCCACCTTCCCTGCAGGAAGAGCCCTGCAGAATAAAAAGGGGCCCTTAAGTTGTTTGGGGTCAAAGAACTCAAGTGAAACACATGTCATGGAAGATATACAGCAGTGCTCTCCTGAAGGTCCACTTTTACCAGACATCGACTGTCAAACTCACGAGACACAGCTAATTTTACCTTTACACCTATCATGGTGGCTGTTTCTGAAAACATGAACAAATTATTTGACTTTGCTAGACAGTTGATATTTTTGTTTAATAAATTAAATCCAACTACACAAACATGATTGCTTATTGCGAGTTTTGATTTTGCACCATTTGAAAACATTAAGATTAATTAAGATTGCACACGTATGCTACAGGGGGTAGCATACGTGTGCAATCTTCCCCACACGTGTGAATGCATGCGTGGCTTGTGCGCACACGTTGCATTTGAGGTTGTGCATAAACGACACCATGTGTCTCATAAAGTGACCACAGCTCTGCTTTAACTCTGTCATCTTCATTATCAGTATCATCTGGATTCAGAGGAACAGACAAGCAGATTATAATCCCCTGCTCTTTAACTACCTCACAGGATTAACTTGGGTGAGGGGGGGGTCTGGCACCCATGTGGAAATTAAAGAGTCTTACAGAGACTTTACTCTGATCCTGCTGTGTTAAATTGATGCGGTGGAAGAAGCACAGGGAGGAAAAACCAAGAATGTGCTGTACTTTTGTCGGCTGATGTTCTCCACTGCTGTGAAAATAGACTAACTATTCCCTAATAGGATCGACATATAATCTTTCACAAGCTTACACACAAATAAAGAAGGAGGTATTAAGGAAATGCACATAGATGCAGAAAATATGAGAAAAAAGGGTCTTAGGTGAAACAACTGAACCCCTGCATTTATCAATTCAAAAATCTATCCATCCATACTCCTTTTGAAGAATGTGCTTTTGAAATAGTTCAGTCAGAAGATACTTATCTTAAATGACAGTTGTAACCCCACTTCCTCAAAACGTACCAACACATCCTACATGAAAAGTTTATCTGCATGGACATTTTCAGTGAGGAAATCTTCTTAGTCAAGGTTGCAAAACCGCCCTTCAACTGAAATCTCCACAGCCAGACTGTGTGAAATCAAGTTTGTCGTGAAATTCGTCAAGCAGAGAAAAATGTCAAGCTCTTAAGAACGGTTATTTAAAAAAAAGTGTTTAGAAGACAGCAGCTGTTACAAAAATGACAGACAAATGACACCGGCTGCTTGGAATTAGAAATGAATTGCCAGAAATTCTTCGATTTATTATGTGCTTTGTCCTCTGGAAACAATTTAACTTTGGTTGTTTGGTTGTTTTGAAGTCAACAAAATGTTGCAGCTTATTTTCCAGCGTCATGGCTGTCATGTGTGTGTCTGGATGGCAGGAAGTAATGAGACAAAGTGTTTCTGTCACTTTTAATATGTATCTTTGTATATGTGTGTGTGTGTACATTTTTATAGATAATAAAATATTTCCACATTTGATCGTCAAAATGTTCTTGGCGACTTAGAAGGTGTTTAGCAGGTGTATGTTTTTGGTATGAGGAGGAAACGTGAGGAACCATGACGGCGAGTATCGAGTGCAAGTATCCTGGCATGTTGGATTTTGCTCTTCACAGTTGTGACCAATAAGAAAAGGCGAGTTGCGCCTGCATTAGTTACATTCCCTCTTTACATGTGAGGCCCGATGCCTTACAGCTTCTTGGCACAGATGCCAGTTCTAATCTCTGAATCAATCTATTTAACATTCCAGGATTGATGGAGGGCACAATATTTCTCTGGGAGTGGTTTCTGTGAAGGCGTTGCGTGTGTGTGTGTGTGTGTGTGTGTGTGTGAGAGAGATCCCGTTCTCACGGTGCTGACATAGTAGAGTGGTCAGACTGCAAAAGGATAGATGGGAAAATAATGCCCATGGGGCTACTTATATAACCATTTTGACTGATTGACAGATAAAGTGCAGACACACCATGTGCTCCACATGCATTGGATGTCTGTCTGTGTTAATGGACACGCACTGATTTCAGTTACTTTATTCCATAGCTGTATACTTAGTTATATTCAGTTCAGTCTTGATCTCAGCAGCATATTTTCCCATAAATGCAGACTTCTGTGGGGTATTTATGGCGGAAACGTTCCCACTATTTTCTGCCATTTTGTAGACCAAACACTGAGAAGTACATCAGCAGATTAATTAAAAATGAAATGAATCAGGGATTATTTTGTCTAGCTGGGAAGATGTTTTTGTCAGTGAACTACTCCTGCAAGGTATAGTGGGACCTGGAAGGGGTTGAGGGTGGGGCAGCATGGACCTCTGCATCAGTCCGTTTTGGAATGTGATATTGTATGTGATCGACTGACAGGAAAATGAATGCATGATCCATCTTCTGAGAATGTTATTTCCTGATTGACTGGAGCTGGAAATCTTTTTTCAAGATGCTTGAAAGGGGGAATACCAAATAAGTTAAACTACAATCAGCATCTGAATTAATCATCAACAAATGAAAAGATGAATACACCCACCTACACCCAGGCACTTGTTCTTTCCTTGCAAAAAATCCTTCCATTTCCTCAGCTGTAAGTGTATGTTGACTAAAATTATGCTCACAACTGGTGGTTGAAAGACTGCAATTGTCATATGCTCAGTACTGTTTGGCAGTGGTTAAGGCCACTGCTGAGTTGTGACCTTAATTTGAGTTTCAAATCGCTCCATAACACACACACACACACACACACACACACACACACACACACACACACACACAGGCATGCAGGTGTTCCACACTGATTGCTCAGTCTGTCTCAGTCTCCACTGCTTCCATCAGACCACAATCAGTTTCTCAGTTCAAGTGGAGCAAACAATGCATTTTCCACTTATTTATACTAAAGCACTAAGGATGCCCAAACACATTCCAAATCTACACACACACACACACAAAATCATTTAAAGGGCTCTATTCTCCATAAAGGATTAGTAATGATTAACCAGCTTCATTAGCTCAGCAGGATAGTGTGGCCAGAGGGGGCGAGAGAAGGAGAATTTACTCACTTGTACACAGTTGAATACGGCTAAATCTGGGTCTGCGTGTGTGAGAGAGATCAAATTGTAATCGAGCTAAGCTCGAGCTTACTATAGTAGACACTGGGTGGTACAGAAGTGTGTTGTATTGTGAAATCACTGTATTTAGAGCCAATTCAATGTCACCTGAAACTTTACACATATTTCAAAGTAAGCACATTCACCTCTCTTGAGACATTTCTCTGTTGAAGATTTATTTAGACCATAGTTTGAAATCAGTTCCTAATTTATTTCATTTATGGAAAATATGGATTTGGCAATAATAATTGATGTGTAACTTACTTTACTTTAGTCTCATACGGTCTAGTAACATGGGTCACACTCTCCGCACCCCAAAGGTGTGCACATCCCATTATACCTACATGACTTAAATGACAGATCTGAGAAAACAGGAAAACTTTCATCCATTATATTGGGTTCATCAGAGGGAGACTCACTCTGGCTAGAATTGCTGTCTAGCATACTCAGGTGAACAGGTAGGGTTTCATCCCATGTGGCTGAAATGTCAGAAGGGATTTCTAGGAAATTTCCAAATGATACTCTTGTTTTAGAGGAATCTGACACTTTGGTTCTGGGAACATCACAGTCTCTCTTTAAACAGCTGCCGAGTTTTCTTTCCAAACCTGAGAGCTCTCAAGTTGGTTTGGACCGAGCTCTATTGAGGTGTTATCTCTCAGAGTTGGAGGGTGAGCTCTACAGGGTTTCTCTCTCCAGCTGTCTTGTAATGGAGTATCCCTCCTTATCTTTTAACAGGAGCAGGATGTATCGGTTTGTCTCCTTGATCAGCTTGTTATTTACACTCTTGTATCATTTAAGTCAGTGTTTGATGTCTGTCCCGGTGAGTAGTAGTAGTAATGTTGATCTTCAGAATCTGAATGATATCTGGTATCGCAGGCTCATCTGTTACGCCACTGACTCTGTTTCCTGTTTTATTTTGGTATCCTGACTGTTCTTGGTTTTGTTTGCTTTACTTCCTGTCTTTGTGTTCTTCCCGCCTAGTAATCATCAGTCACCTGTGTTCAAGTTATCACCTGTTTCCCAAAACCAATCAGCCACCTCTGTACTTACACCTGCCATTTGACCCTCGTCATTTGCCAGATTGTCTTCGGACCCTCGTGTTGAAACTCTCCAGTGGTTTTTCCTGTTGATCACTTGTTTGATGACCTTTTTGCCTGTTTTTGACTCCCGTGTTGCCTCTTACCCCTGTCGGCTTTGTTTGCACCCACCTGGATTGTTGCTTTTGAGTTCTTCTTACCAGTGTGTCACATCATCAGTGACTTCAATACTAGACTGCCTTCTTGTTCTAGGTCTGTTGACAGTTTGCTTTAGGAGTTCTTCTAACTCTGCAACAGGTAGGAATCCCCCCCACATAACAAAATATGATCAGTGAAATATTGCTGAGCAGAAACCAAAGCGCTTATGTTTAATCTTGAATGAATGTCAGATTTTCAATCATGACTGACACTGAATCAACAGCCATTATCTAAAACAAAGAAAATGTTTGCTTTAATAAAGGGAAAAAAAGAACATTAGCTAACTCCAACACGATGAAGTTATCTGTTTGTTGTCAGGCTCCTGGACCATCCCAAGCAATCTCACGGTTTCCCAACACACCTTGCAAGCAAAGCAATGGTTTGCAAGGCAAAGTAGATGTGAGGACCAATATCTAGCATGTTAAACACAGCTTACCTCACCAAGACATGACAACAGCCTAAATACTTGAGGTTATGTGTATAGTTCAGTGTTGCAAACAGGATTATAATGTCTCTGACAGAAACCCAGTCCGCCAATGACAGCTGATTTAAATAAAACCCTGACAGATCTTTGATTATGTAGTCAGCCATTACAAAAACACAACCACACCCACACAAACTGACAACTTCTCCTACTACTATCAACTGTGGTGTTGATACAATACCTGATTTTCTTTGCTTTTGCAGCTTACGTAACCATTATGCAAGATTCTAAGTCTTGAAGGTCGGACCTCATTATTGCTGCAGGCCCCTCACATTAATCTGTCTTTAAAATGTTTGAAGTCCGCCTGAGGCTTTAGATGTGCTTGCCAATGATTGGGGGGAATATGTGGAGCACACACTCGAAGTTGCTCATTATTGCAACCCGAGTGTGGAAGGCCTCATTAAATGCAGTGGCAAACGAAAAACAATATGCAGTGAAAGCTGATACCCACATTTTCAAATCCTGTATTAATATTTATTTAAAACTGGATTTCATTTCAAGGGCTCAAACTGCAACTGAATCAAGCCGTGCATCGAATAAATGGTGTAACTGTTCACTGGATCAGGAGTATAAAGTGTGGACTTTTGTTGTCAGAATATGATTCTCAGAAGAGGAGGTAGGACAGATTGTCGTCTTCTACATGCTGGAAGGACAGAAATGGCTTAAAGTTGTGTAACTTGTGAGTGAGAGCATTCTTTTCTTTATTGGTTTAATGGAGGTGTTTTATTACAGTATACTCACCCCTACTCTTTGCTAGACCAAATGCAACTTATGTAAACATCATGTACATATTAATTCCCAGACTGTACAAATGTTGAGTACATTTATATCAATATACAAAGTAGTAAACATAAATCATTTCTTTTATGGCTACACGTAGACTCGGCCAGTTATGTCTAAATCTCAGCAGCTGCCTGCTTCTGCTTTGGAATGGATGCTATGATAATTACATTCACAACCATAACAGGTTATTTTTTTCACATAATACTCCATCTGCATGACCTCCCACACTGGTGGTTGATAACCTTATATTTCGCAACCAATGATAAACCTGATACTGTTGAATTACTTTCACATTGGGTTATGAAACGTTTGTGGATTACAGGAATTCATAGTTCAGTGGTTATTTTTCCTCCAGACGGTGTCAGTGACAACCCAAAACAGGTGGAGAAGCCTATTAATCATAATGTGTGACAAATACATGTACAAGCAGGCACAAACACGTACACATCAACAACACAGGCAGACAAGAGAGGGTGGTCAGTAAGTACAAGCAGATGTGAACCCTGAGGAGGTTCCAGGTCAGCACAAGCAATCTATTACAAGCATGCATGAAGCCAACCTGTAAAATGCAAAAAAGGAGGGAAAAAAAAGAAGACGTGTTGAAAAATACTTGTACATTCCTCTGGATCAATGTTGTGGCACAGAAACTCTGCTCAAGGGTCATTTAAAGCCAGCTGCAACACAAACCGGGAAAAAACAAACCAAAAGTACAACATGAAGAATTTTAGTGTCTGTGTTTACCATAAGTGATCTCTTCCTGGGCCTCTGGGACCTTCTAGTGTCCATGCTTCAGTGGATACCCGTGTTTTCCTCCCACTGGCAGACCTGTAATTGCAAATGTATAAGTTGTTTTACAGGAAAACCACAGTGTTGGAGAAAAGCTCATGATGGTGCTCCATTTAAAGTTAAGGAATTCATCGTGTGGTGTCACCACTAGTGGTGGCACTAAAACAAACATCAGGGGAACACCAAAGTAATTAGGATTCATAATCTGGGAACCATGAATGTCTGTACAAAATGTCATGGCAATCCACATTAAAAGATGGTGAGATTCAATTTCAAGTATCGCAGATTTCCAGAGTTTGTACATGCAAACATCAGCTTGACGGAAAAGGTGGAGGAGGCTCTCCATCTATGGAGCCATTTTTGTTTCTTTTTAAAGCAGTCAAAAAAATGGTTTGAGAGAGAAACTTTCCACACTTTTGCTTGCAAACCCTAAAGTTTTGCTTTCAAACCCTAAAATGTTGCTTGCAAATCTAAAAGTTTAGATCTGTGCTGTTGTAATGGGCTGAACAAATACGTATTATTTTGTCATCTTAGCTGCTTGTCCAGGTACGCTGCTATTATTATGCACAAAATATCACTTGTTTTCCATTATTGTCCTGTAGTATTCAGCGAGTAGCCCACGGAATAAAGCGGAACCGGAAGCACAACTTTTAGATTCACAAGCAAAACTTTTAGATTCGCAAGCAAAGCTTTAGAGTTTGCAAGCAAAAGTGTGGAAAGTTTCTCTCTCAAACAATGTTTTTTACTGCTTTAAAAAGAAACAAAAATCGCTCCATAATAAGGTATGTGTCCTTACATATGTTACTGCTCTGTGTCATAGAGCTCTAATGTTGTCCAAAAACTAATTAATTAATTACATTAAAGAAGTGAAGTTTATTTTGACTCAGTCCCCCTCATGCAGCTGTAAATTTCTTCTTCAGTAGGAACCAATGGGCTTGGAGCTGAGAGCCACAGACAGTATAAGGAGACGGACTAACACATTGTCGGTTTTGGTCTTTTCGTGGGATTTTGTTGACAGTATGATTATAGAATATCATAATTTTTCCTGTTTTTTCTCCAGTATGGTGTCCAGCTACCTGGTGCATCATGGGTACTGTGCCACCGCAACAGCCTTTGCCAGAGCCACAGAGACCATGATACAAGAGGACCAGGCATCTATAAAGAACAGACAGAGTGAGTGAACGAACCAAATATTTCATTTCTAATATTAAATACAGTAATATCTTTTAATAGTACTCACTTTGACAGATCGGATTTATAAGCAAACATTTCTTATCATTAAATAATACCGTTCTGCTATCCAAATCAGATATTGAATATGGACTAAATATGTAAGGATCCCATCTTTTGAAAAAGATAAAAGATGTCCAGTATTAGGTAGTGTGGGTATTGTTTGTCCACAATGACCTGTGGCCTCTATGAGTGGTGCTTTTGCCTCTATATGCTTTAAAAGCATGGTTCCTCTTGATCATTATATTGCATATTTCTTTTGTCCAACAGGAATACAGAAGCTGGTGCTGGCCGGACGGGTGGGCGAAGCCATAGAAGCTACTCAGCAGCTTTATCCCGGCCTGTTAGAGCACAACCCCAACCTACTATTCATGTTGAAGTAAGTCAGTGTGACTGAAAGATTAAGATCAAATGCAGGACAAAGATGCTGTGACAATAAATCGTCTGTATAGCTGAGCATCGATCGTGACGCTGCTGTGATTGTGAAGTTGGCACCACGTGCTTAAAAGCATCCTTTTTCCAGTAAATATCAGTAACACCAGTATTCCTGGATTTCTAGGTGTCGTCAGTTCGTGGAGATGGTGAACGGTACAGACAGTGAGGTTTGCTGCTTGACCATTCGCTCGCCCAAGTCCCAGGACAGTTACTCTGGTTCACCCAGCGTCAGCCCCCGCCACGGAGCCAGCAACACGCACCTGCACACCGGAGGTACACGTCCCCCTCTGTAGAACAACAAATGATCAAACTAGAGATGCCTACAAACAGCCACATAAACTAATGATCTTCTCAATGACTGTAAGTTGTATTGTCACCCCCACCACGCAGGAGCAGACAGCCCGACCTGCAGTAACGGGGTGACTCCCCCCAACAAGTCAAAGAGCCACAGTGGAGCCGGCAGCAGCAGCGTCAAATACCCCAGCGTGTCCTCCTCCGCCTCCTCCTCCACCTCCTCCTCCCCTTCCTCTGTCAACTACACAGAGTCCAACTCCTCCGACTCCACTAAGAGCCAGCCGCACAGCGCCAACAGCACCCAGGAGACCAGGTAAGAGGGCAGATGAACCCGGACTTGTTGATACAAACAAGGACATTGGCAGCATCTATGACACTGCACCACATTTTACTTTGCGTGCCACAGGGTTATTTATAGACAGAAGTCAGTTTGAATGCTCAGTGTCAAAACAGGAGCCATTTTACATCTATTCCATTTTGATCTCTGCAAAGTTTCATTTAGATATCATCCTATGTCGAGTGAGTGCATATTATTTTCTCTTAAAGGCCCTAACCTTTCAACTTCTAACAATGAGTGATGTGGCGTGACGTGTACACGTTACTATCTAGTTTGAATAAGTTTGGTTGGTTGTTTCACAGGAGAGGTTTCTCGCTGGATGGACTGTTGATTGTTGCTTATTTAGTCATGAACAGAAAAACAGGTTTGAAACTTAATTTTCAGGGGCTTTAAGGGGTCTTAAAGGATCTGTTTGTTAGCATGGTGTACTGGTTACAACACCTTCATGACAGGAAGCAATAGGGGTGTAAGCTTTATATTTAGAAATAAAAAAAGATAAATGCAACTATATACATGTTTGCTCTAAACACACACAAGTAAGCCGTGAGTAATGTGCAGTTCTACCTGGGACGCAGTTTTGCAAAGTACACAATTTAATGCAAACCCCTTTATTGTATGTCTCAATGCACTTCTGTTGTAAAGGGGTGTGTACTAGTGATGTCATCATGTCTCCAGGTTTCAGCAGTGTAATAGATGAATAAAATGTTGTCATACCCTGTAGGAAAAAGGTCCATACTATGGAATGTACAGGTTGTAAAAATCCTTAACGTGGTCTTAATCACCTCTGTCCAGTGTCGTCTTTAGTCATGTTTCAATTGCCACTTTTAGATTAGCTTAGTTAGATTTGCCCTTTCTGTCAACTTAAAATGGCAACAAGACCAGCCGCCTAGAGCATCAAGTGTTCACATTATGTTCAAATAGTGTTTTTCTGAACTGTTTACCGTTTACCATCCTTTGTGTCTCTGTGTGTGTGTATGTGTGTATGTGTGTGTGTGTTTGTGTGTGTGTAGTGACAGTGAGATGGAGATTGAAGCAGAGCACTATACCAACGGGGTTGTTGAGGGCTCGTCAGCGCGGATCATGAATGGCACATACAAACACGAAGAAATCCTTCAGCCAGACGACAACAGCATTGGCAATGGGGTCACAGGTACACACACACACTTACACACACACAAACTCACTCCTGTTAGTAGTATATATTTTGCTTTATTTCACTTATTCTTTCCTTTTTTGCTTCATCTTTATTTCCTTTGTTGTATACCTCGCCTCTTGCTTTTTTTCCTTCTCCCTCATGTTTTTTTTATTCAACTTCCAGCAGGATGTTTCTGTGTGTCTACTTTAACTGTGTGTGCACATGTGTGCCTGTTGCCAGCAGATGTGGGTTGTAGTAATAGTAGACAGCTTTGTGGAGGGAACCAGGCAGCCACAGAGAGGATGATCCAGTTTGGACGGGAGCTGCAGGCGCTCAATGAACAGCTGTGCCGCGAGTACGGCAAGAACGCCACGCACAAGAAGATGTTACAGGTACCCGCACACAACTGCACATGCGCACACTCTTGATTTCAACAAACAGCGGTGCCACAACAGATCAAAGCAATGCCAAAACTGGGCTGAGGCACCAGCTAAAATCCTGGCCACAGCAGTTTATACACACTGCAGGAATTTGAGCGATGTTTGATTTAGAATGTTCAGTAATAAAACCCCAACTGTCTTACAAACCAGTGTGTCAGTTCTCTGGTGTACACTTTGTACTGCAGGCTGTGTTCTCTGATTCATAATGCAGCCTCTCTGAGAGCAATAGACTCTTTTGAAAAACAAAAAAACTGCATGGGAATGATACAGGTTCTGCCAAGGGGCTTGTCTGTAACATTTTCTAATATTGTAATACATTTGTTGTAATTGCATTATAGCAAAACCTCCATCAGAACAAAATAATCCCTTAGAAATGGACATATTTCCAAAAAGGAAATCTATTTTGAAATGATCTGTTTCCCTCTGTTGTTGCAAAAAGTCATTTATAACCACCATGGGTCAGAAACAAACTTTACTTTCAGCTAATTAAGCTGTTACCCACTTACACACCCAGCAGACACAGCAACATTATCATCCCATTACAGTGATGCTTTAGGCCACCTGAAAAAAGTAAGGACACTCAAGTAACACTAGTTCTCTGCCGTGTGCTGAAAGCACTCAGTCTAGGTTTGCTTGTTAGAAGCAGGTGCCTTTTGTTTTATATCAAACAGACGGTGTATGTGCAGCTAGAGAACCAAACAGTGAGCTGAAAGAGCCTAAAATCTAAATGAATACTCAGTGAGTTCAACACTACGAGCAGCAGAGAAGCCCAGAACTGATCTCAACAGCTGACCTAAAGGGTTAGCATGGTCTTGTAGCCTTAATAATGTCTCAATAAATCATATTTAGTAATAAGTAAGCACTACTAACTTTAACTGAGAATGAAGGTACACTATGATTTGTATCATTATAACAGACTAAAGATCATACTACAATTGTCCGAAATATATTTTGAAATGACAACATTTAAATGAACATTCATGGCAATCTTTTCTCATAGCTATGTTGCCAATTCTACCAGTAATATCTAGTCTATCAATCATTGCTTCACTTTGCCCTCAGAAATGTGTGAATACATGTAGGGAAGGTAGACTTAGAGCCAAATTACACATTATAAGCCCAGCCTAGGAAGCTGCAGTATGCATGATCTGCAGTGTTGCAATCATATTCCCTCTGTTTGTTTGCCTGTCGGTCTGTCTGTGTAGGATGCATTCAGCCTGCTAGCGTACTCGGACCCGTGGAACTGCCCCGTGGGCCAGCAGTTAGACCCTACGCAGAGAGAATCACTCTGCTCCGCACTCAACAGTGCCATACTGGGTAAAGAGCAGCTGCAGACACTGCGTGCTACACTGAAACATACACTACCGTTCAAAAGTTTGGGGTCACATTGAAATGTCCTTATTTTTGAAGGAAAAGCACTGTACTTTTCAATGAAGATGACTTTAAACTAGTCTTAACTTTAAAGAAAT
>JAVQJL010089257.1:0-12932 GCA_036024295.1 Nannoperca obscura | reverse complement strand
TGACTCTATTTTCTATTCATTTCACAACGTATGGTGGTGAATAAGTGTGACTTTTCATGGAAAACACAAAATTGTTTGGGTGACCCCAAACTTTTGAACGGTAGTGTATATATATTCTTTTTTTTTCTTTTTTTACAGCCACTGTTTAGATTATCTGTTTAGATTATTTGTCCCCCTTTCCGCCTCATTTAAGAAGGGACATACCATGCCATTGATGGACAAATGAGTATGACTCACTGTGACAGACAGATACCCATTCAGAGACCACTCATTCTGGATTGCAGAATGAGACACTTGAAGCACTCATGTAGGCAATATGATACACACTTTGCTTAAACCCTCACTCCAATTCGCTCAACCTCATAATTATGTGTAAAAGTCTTATTATACATCATATAATTGCACGTCACAGAGAACTGAGCATTACTGAATAAGCTTTGTGTTTGTAGTTTTTATTATTAAACACATCTACCTGAAAGTCTACTTAAACAATGAAAATCACACTCATTGTTGCACTCCAAAATACAGAGATGATATCTAGAAAAAGCTTTTTGGTCGACCGCAGTAGAGTGATTCACCCCGCTCTCGTTTTCCCCCTCCCTCTCTGCTATCTTTCTTTCTCTGTCTGTGTGTATGTGTCACATCCTGACACCTGTGTGTAGGTGTGGACCAGGGCACAGGTGCAGGTGCAACCTCTCAGGGCCTATTTTAGTATTGGGACAGATATTTTTTGCATGTGTCTGCATGCAGCAGCCGTGTGTGTGTGTGTGTGCGTGCCAGGGCATGCGAAGCTGTGGCTTGCTTGATCGAACCGCGCTGAGTTGTATGTGGTCGGGCCAGTTAGCTGTTTTCCAGCACCCGCCTATATTTTTGCATTCTGCTGTGTTTTGTCGAGTGTGCTAGAGGAGATAACCTTTTAATAAAGTTATCTTCATTTCCTTGGTTTTGAAGAGAGGATGGCATGAAAGATTTAAGCATATGGTGAAATCAGTTTTTCCGCCATCTGCGATGATGTATCTGAGTCGAACAAAAGCCGCCTCAGTGCACCACTGCATGATTCTGGGTTTTTTTTACAGTTAGAGAAGGCGTTATCACAAACTGAGGTTATGAGTCCATTATATGTAGAAAGAGATTGCGGTGTGCTGTGGAAAATTACCATGTTTAATGCAGGCACATTTAAATCACTTTACAAGTAGCTGCACTCGTAAGTGTGTTTTCTGTGTATTCCTTTGTAATAGATTAAAATGGGGCATGGAAAAGCATGGTACTCTCATATACGCATCCGTACACAAACACTGTGAGGCAGGGCAGGACAGGAACCAGGCTGTGTGTGCCCTTCAGACAGAGCCTATTGTCTGCAGATGGGCCTTTAATGGCCCCACAGCTGGCCACAAAGAGCATACCGCTCCAGCTCGCTGCTATGCCTCTCACTGGCCTATACTCAGTCACCCTGAAGAGAGGAGGCAGCTCACAGGCACACCAACACCACTGTGTGTATGCATTTGCTATCTTATTCAAATATACTCTTAAAAGCATGTTTTGTGTTTGTTTTTCCTTTGCTTCTTGTCAAATTCTTTACGCTTTGAAACTCCTAAAGAGAAATCCTTGCCCAATCATTTGAAAAGAGAGGGGGGGAAAAAATAAGAATAGGTTTGTGAAAACGCGTGGCACTGTGAAAGAGTGGGCTGAAACGGGGAGAGAGACAGAGAGAGGTGCTGGTTGTTTGTCAGAAGTACTCTGCACTCTTACCCACACATGTACACACACACACACACACACACACACACACATATACATATGAACACACGTCCCAACCACTACCTCTAACTCCGTCCTGTACTGCCGCCTAATGCAAAAGACAGCGCCCACGCAAAAGAAACAAACACACCAAAAGACACCTTGCAGAGACGTGCACCCACACAAATTTCTTGCACTCTGATATGCTCTCTATTGTGTCCTCCTTTCACAGCTTTTCATTTATCTTCCCCATGACAGCTTTAATAGATCTTACCATATGTATATACCGTGCCATGTATGTATACATCATTGAAAATAGCCATGTTTTATACCATTTCCTCTTTAGATGCCATGCCGCTAAATAATTAGTTTCTTTAGAAACTGTGTAAATAGAACAATAGCAAAGAGTGGTGTATTCTGGTGCTGTCCTACCAGCTGGAGAATTGTTGTGCCTTTTTGTCCTGTTCCTCACATAATTACTTTTCTAGATTGTAGAGGTAGTATACAATTGTATATCTGTGTAGGTGTGTTTATCTTCTGCTGCATGTGTGATAGCAGAGGGAAAACAGAGCTCGCTTCTCTATATGGCCTGTACATCTCTCTCATGATGTTATGAGACTTGTGTGCAGGGTTTTGCAGATGCCAGATGTGTTTGCATCCCCTCCCTTGCTCTCCCTTCCCCTCCCTCTGGTTCCTGCATGGGTGCAGGGTCTCAATCAGAGCATCAGGGCTCCAGGAACCGGAGCACAGCAGTCTCTCTGTGCTGCCCAGAGAAGTGCAGCCTTGTCTGGGTCGGTGCATCTGCAGCCCGGGGGCGAGCTGGGGGAAGAGAGTGAACCCTGGTGCTCCTACATGCTGGTTTCACTCAAGGTCTTCTCCGTCAGTGCAGTCTGACCCCTGAACTCTGGGGGAGAAATGCAAACATATTCCAAATACAGTAGATCTGTACATAACCAGAGAAGATTCTGTCTTCCTGTCATACACAGGATGATGACACGTTAAAATGTTTAGACAATCTGCATGCTCAAACAGGTTAGGTTGGTGCAACAACACCCTCATTTAAAGTAAAAACTAAAAAAGGGAAGCTTACACATACACAGACGTGCGTTCTTTCCCACAGAGAAAATGTCACAAGCCTGTTCCTCTTTTCCACTGGGAATAGCAATGGGTTAAGGGTGGGGGGTGGAGGGCAGCACGTGCTGCAGGGCCTAGTTGGCTTGCTAACTGGCCCACTAGCTTTCTGGCTGAGGGCCCACACTGTGACACTCTGCACCTGGGAGCCTGTGTGTTGTCAGCCATGCTAGCTAGCTCGAGCTACCACCACATGACACACAGGAAACACAGAAATAACTGCTGAGTGTTTTCAGCACAGTAACCACTTACTGCGGGTGTGCTGCTGACAGAAAGGGGCTGAGGAGGCGAGTTAGAAGGAAAGTAGAAGACAGAGGAATGATGGCTGGAATGGGACTGGGCGATCGCATTAGGGAGTAAGAATAGAAAACTAGAAAGGAAAATGAAACACAAAGACGCTAAGGCACTTGCACCTGTGCAGTCTTATGTTAGAGGAAGATTCCAACGGCCTTGATTCAGACACTTTGTACAACTAAATGGCGCATTTACATATGCAGTATATCCTGTTTATCATGTCTTTGTAATCCAGCCACTACAAAGATGTTTGCGCAACAATCAAAGATTGACATTTTACAGCTGAGGCACTGATCAAACTGTTAGATTTCCAAAACATTTTTTTTCTTATCTTCTTATGTTTTTTGGCTTTATCTGCTCTGTCCATCTGCGCCTTGAGTCATCTGAGCCTCACCTCACACAGGTGTGAGAGTTTTAACGCTACCAACAAGCCCTCGATTGGAGCCCAACACAGGAAAGTGTTGTGAAACATTTGGGCTTGCAGGTGGTGATGTGCTGATGTGTCACCATTTCAAGGAAAGAGGACAGAAACAGGACATACACACACACACACACACACACACACACACAGTTTGCATTGCAACATGCACAAACCATGTTTTCTGTACTCTTCCCACAGACGGCTAATTTCTGCAGTGCAGTGCAGATTGAATCTTGCTGAATTGTGTTCAGTTTTCAGGGGAAAGAGCCAACATGAGATGGTGGTAGCGTCTGTTTCTGATTGAATATATGTTTCAGTCTATGTTAAAGACATGAAGCAAATGGGTAAGATGGAGGGAGAGAAAAATAAAGGAGAGGAGAGATGGTGCTGTCTGCACCAGGAGGAAGCTGGGTCTGATGCTTCTCCATGCAGCTGCTCCCAAACACCCACTCTCTTCCTGTTGGAGTGTGTATGTCTGTGTGTTTACTTTTTGTGTATAGATCTAGTGTCTTATTTCCACATAAGAAGAGAGACCTGTATTGTTCCAACACACAAAAAAGTATATGCTCCTGACTTTTATACTTATTAAATTTCTTTGGCTTAGTGCTGATTTGCTCATTTTAATTAAAAAAATCAGTATCAAGATAGAGGTAGAGGTAGAGGCAAAATTAAGGAAAGGTTTTAAACATGCACTGTAAAGATCAGTCATCTAGAATCAAACAGAAACTGGCTTAGAACAAAAAGAAATCGGTGCAGCTTGAAAAGTAGAGCTTCAGGTATCCTACAGAAGACGCAGGCTAAAATAGCTGAAATAAGTGTCTCCTGCCTGGCTGAGGCCCTCTGTGTCTTTTCAAAGAAAACAATGGCCTCAAAAAACATCCGCTGATGGAAACACTGGCCTGGCAGTCACTGAATGGAAAGGTTTGAGGTGAGAATGTGGCCACACTGAGGTGTCAGCAGGGTGTATGATTGTATATGTGTGACTGTGTGTGTGCATTTATGTGGTGGCCTTTCTAAAGTTTCCATCACAATGAAATGCAACGACCTTTTCCATCAGCCACACTGGCGTTGTACACTGGCTGCTGGGTTTATTCCACCTTTGTATCTGTTCAGGTTGACCTCTGACATGCTTGTCCACTACAGATACTTAACTTCCATCTTTTTTTTATCATGAGCCACGTCAAACTTTTCCTTCTATTTCTAAGAAAGTAAATACTTAATATTTACAGAAAGATATCAACAATGACAATCTTGAGCAAATACATATGTTGTGGATTATTATTGACATTGTATTTTGCCTATGTAATGTAATAATATCAACAAATTGCAAACTAAAGCCGTTTTAAATTGAATTTGTTTTATCAGTGATGTAATTTCTTAGTGAACAGGCCAACAGCAAACTTGTCATTGGCAGAAAGACTGCTTTGCAGTCAGAGCAACATCAAGTCGACAGAACCAAACACACATTTGTCTTTAAGCCAACATTGTTAGCTCAGCTGTTACTGTGTATCCGAATATGTAGACCGCAGCCAGCGCGTCAACTGATCAAATGCCCAACAACTGAGATATCAAATTGGACTGGGATACTGTGTAGACTGGAGGCTCCTCCTTTGCACTGTTGTTTCTATGTGGGTGCTGGGTGCTAAGGCAGGATACAGTACATCTGCTTCACGCTCCATAATGATGGGGGACCAGCACGTGTTAAGCACCAAAACTGCGTAATAGACTATTACATTACAGTGGTGCCAGATCAAACCGGATTGCTATTATTGAAAGAAATTAGAGTTTTTCCAAATTACAGAACAGAATTTCAGCAAAAAATGTTGATTATTAAAGTAACACTTTTTATTGTTAATTCCTGAGGCTGAAAGTGACCCAGTTCCAAAAATATTTTAGTAAATCAAGCTGAAAAATGTTTTTTTTTTAAAGAAAGAATACTAACCATTACCCAGTTCCAGCCTTTCAGTTGTGAGAGTCTGCTGCTTTATTTCTCTTATGTGATAGTAAAGTGAATATGTTGGAGGTTTTGATTGTTAGTTGGACTAACAACCAATTCGAGGAAGTCACCATGGACTTTGGAAATTCTGATGAGACATTTTATTGACAAAACAATTATTCAGTTAATTGTGAAAGGATATGGCAAATGAACTGATTAAGAAATTCATTATTAGTTGTAGCCCTAGTTAAATAGTAGACATATTTGTTTATTTTGTTACAGGGTGAAGTACTTCTGTACTGGAACATCACAAAGATTCAGATATTTTCTGAATATTTCATAAACAGAATCAGGTTTATTTCCAAGTAGGTTTTCACATACAAGGAATTTGCCTTGATATATTAGTACTGTAAGTCAAGAAGCACAAGTAGAAAATAGACAATTGACAATTACATGTAAGAAATTATTTTTAAAAACTGTACAATAAAAAAATATGTAACATATGTACAATATAACTACATTTTGAGAGATGTTTAAGAGATGTACAGTATATTTAGTGTATCTGTGTTTGAAGAGAAACATGAACATGAATGGAGCGCTCTGTGACGACTACCAGTGCCTACTCATTCACAGCATGTTCTCTGAAATCTCATATATTGCCGTAACCTTTGATGACACATTCGTCTTGTTCCTCTTTAGCCTCCTCTTCTTCTCTTCTACTTTTACTTATCTTTGTCTTGCTCACTCGCTTCTACGTCTGTCACACTCTTTCCCCCCTTCTTCTCTTGGGGCCGAGATGAGTACAAGACAGGGGAGAGTGTGAGCTGTGGTGAGCCACAGACCAAAATAACTGGTACTTTTTTTTTTTATAAAAACACATGTGCATCCACCCACACATAAAGTCACACATGCGTGCATAGTCACACAGACAGAGGTCCCTTTTACTTGAGGATCCCTGGAGAGAGGTGTAGTTGCATATATTTTGGCCGTGCTCGTAGGGATTGTGTGTGTTGATATCCAGTGCTGGAAATGGACCTCCACAGAGAGTGAAACAGGCAGGGTAGATGCTGTTTATGAGCGAAGAAATTCAAAGTTTTCTCAACTGTCTGGACTTCAACATAATTTTTTTCATTTTTTCACATTTTTCATTCTTTCAGTTTCCAAATATTTTTTCTTCAATCAGCTGCGAGATACTACTCTCCATCTCTGTCTCACTTTCTCTCTCTCTGGTGACAGCAGCCTCCCCATCAAGCTGGCATAGTGGAATCATTCTAAAACTGGTATTAGGCATTTCCTGCTGCGTCCGTTGGCGGGTGTAAAGGGTGTGCGTGTGGGTGTGGGTGTGTGTGTGCGCGTGCGTGTGTGTGCGTTTGTGAGTCCATATATGTGTGTGTGTCAGTGTGTGTCGGGGCGGAACGCACCTGGTCCGCGCAGCTGTGGGGATCCTAGCAGGGGGGGGGAGAGAGAGATAGAGGAAGGAGAGAAAGAGAGAGGGATGGGAGGAGACGAAAAGGGGGCCCTGTGTGCTGTACTGGGGACCCGACGAGTTCAAATAGAAAGAAAGAAAGATGTGGGGAGAAATGGAGGGACACGATTTCAAGGCACAGTAGCTTAACGGGCTCACGCTGTAGCCACAAGCTTCAAAAGTTGCTGGAAGTGCCCTTTAAAAAAAGACTATAAATAAGTTTATGTGAGTCAGTCTGTTAAAGACACGTTTATAAGAAAAAGTTTCTGCATCATCCACATGTGACGGAAATCAGTGCTCTGTTTCTTTTCTCGGGGAAAGGTTTGACAATGATCTTAAACAGTCTAATAAACCAACGTTGTGGATGTACTATTAATAGGTTCTCGTGTCTCTCTCACGAGAAGGGAAAGTTAAGTGCACTTACAGCAGCAAGCTTTACCTGCACAATGCTTCAATGCTGGTTATTGTTTCAGAATATTGCATGTAAAGCTAAAGTTATTCTTTTGTGGTTTAAACTGTAACTGATTCCAGTCCAGTCTCCTCCTCCTATTTCTGAGTCCCAACTGGAAATTGTGTCACTTTATACTAGGATGCAGTTCCTCTGCTCTTCTGCAGAGGGGGCAAGGATTCTGGGAAAAAAAGACTGGAAGAGCAGTGATAGATTTTTTGCTGTGCATATTTAAGTGTGAGCAAATAGACCAACGATAAGAGGAAACCACATAGGAACCCACACTATGAGGAAACAAACAAATGTGTTAATCAGGCTTTTTGCAGAGCTCCACCAGGATGTAGCCAGAGCACAGATGTGCTCTCTCTCTCTCTCTCTCTCTCTCTCTCTCTCTCTCTCTCTCACACTCACACACACGCACACAGTCTATTTCACAGCTGGACGACCAAGGAGCGGTCAGCACTGGTGAGGTCAAATGACTAGGTCAAAGGTCAATCCACAGAGAGCTGCAGTAGAGGAAAAGGGGGAACACAAGACCATCAAGCACACACATTTATTAAAGTCATCATCAACACTGTTGCAACTCCTGAGCCTTTGCTCCAGATGGGCAGAGGAGACAGAGAATATCTGTCTGTCTGTAGAAGTAAAAGGCTGGACACACACACACACACACACACACACACACATTGACCCTCCACCAGAGTTGTGGTCATTTGATAAGAAGCCAGGCAGGACAACATGGGTCAACATCAAAGCAGCAACTAAGTAGATCAGTTCCCAATATGTTTTCCTTTCCTTCGTTCTTTGGAGGTAAGAGATTTAAACCAAACTTTTTCCATAGAATACATTAATAAATCAAATTCAAAATGTTAATTTTATAATGTTTTACTGATAATGTTTTAAGATGACATGGTTCTCTGGTTATGTGTTTGATCATTCCTTACGTTTAGATGTACAGTAGATTCTAATGTTGTGTTGAAGTGAAAGATTAAATAACACAATCTTACTCTTACAAATGCAAAGTTCAATTGATAAGGAGTAAAACGCACCCTTGTTCGATTCAGCACACTGGGGGTTTGCTGCTATACAGCTTTACTTGATCTGGTGTGACCAGTAGCTTATGGTGGCTAATGTTAGCAAACCTTCGGTATAGCTGTATGACTAACATCACCATGTCAATCTGCTGACTTTATGACTCATATTTTACTTGTGCTACTTGTAAACTTTTCAAGCATTTATCGTTTTTTCTGCAATTGTAGGCACCATGACAGCTGTTCAGAAAAAGTTACATTTTAACTCTTATTGATAAGAACTGTGTGAACTACTAACTGGCCTTATTCTGTGTTTTCTAATTCTCACAGGAATACCAGAATAGCTGCTTCTTAATAATATTCAGGAGATGTTGGGTCACAGCAGGTGAAATGAAACAAGTCTTAATTGCCTAGAAGTGACCGGACTAATGCATTACACATTGGTGTGCTGGTAAGTGCTCCAATTATAGCAAAGTGGATTTAGCAGCTATTTCAAAATGCCCAATCACTACCTAGTGTGACCTTTGAATAGATACACATTTGTGTGTGTGTATGAAAGTGGACTTGGGTTGGGAATTGGTCCTTCTTCATGTGGCTGTAAAGATAATGTGAACAGTCTATTTTGAGTGACAAGTAAATGAAAGTGAGTTACGGATGATTTGTTGTCTCTTGTATGAGAAAAACAGGCATGACATCAAGGGGGAAGTTCGCTGAGAGAAGTCTTGGGATTTTTTTTCATTTGTAGCTTTTATGTTTATTCCTATATCCCTGATAAAGACTTGCATACTTGCTAGGTCATTTTGACATAATCTGTATGTGTATATACTGTATGTACATAACCTATGGTTTGTTTATTGACTTCATCTAATTCCAGACCTCGTGTGCTATCTCCAACAACGGCCAAGCAATCACGTGTTTGTCTCATTAAATAGAATCAACATGTTTATGGCAGCAAACTGTGAGAGCTGCACTCTTTTCCCAGAACGTAAAGCAGTAACACTTGAAACCACTAAACTCTCATTTTTCTCCACTTATCTAACAGCTACCTTGTTGTTCAATTTGTTATTTTTACTTCAAATTACCTGTAAAACACACACACACAGGATCTTATCAGTAGATGAAGATATGCTCAGTAACCTGCATGGTCAACAATGCACGTTAGTGACCCCTGAGTTCAATTAGCCCCGGCATGCAGCCTAATTTCACAGTGTGACCCCTGCTGCTGCACAGACACATTCACACAGAGAAACCAGTGCAACTCCCTCAAATGTCTATCTGTGTCCGCCAGTGATCAATGTGTCCTTTGAAGGGTGCACCAGGGAGGGGGTCAACAGAGAGGACTGGGTGAGCGAACGCAGGGACAGAGGGTGGGGGGTGAGGAGGAGGAGAGGTGCAGTTTGGGACGAGAGGTGAGGAAGGTGATATTGTATCCTCAGTGATGGATGGATCTTCACATACAGAGAGATAGTATCTTTAGGGGCTAGATGACCCGTGACCCAAGCCATAAGGCCTTATGTGAAGACAACAGCTCCAACAGTTTTGTTTTGAAACAGCGAAAAAGAGAAAAAGAGAGAGGTCATGAGAAGAGACAACAATAACTAACTATAGGGAAAATACCAGCAGTGTTTTCTCCTTACATATATTTGTATAGAAATCTTAATATGAATTTCTGTTCAGTTGAGTTCAGATCTTTATTATCCTGCAAGCGGAAATGCTTTCTGTAACAAGGCAGCAAAAAATATAAAAACTTTGACATGTTAATAAGACAATTGAAGACTTAATAAGTACTATACTCACAATGCATAATACAATAAAATGTGAAAGAAATACTTCTACTCTACTCTACTAACAGTAGAAGAAATTCCTAATGAGTAGTAATTTGGTATTTAATAATTATTTTGGTATTCAATGTTGTTTTTGTAGTTTTATTTACGTTATCACATAATGTGGTAGTAGTCAATTTATCCCCATGGACCCAGGAAATAGTGGGGATCCAAGTAAATAAACACATGCTATATGTAGCACAATATCTTTCCATAGTTATGTTATTATAATTATGTCATAGGTGTTATTGATATTCTATTGGAAGGTTGTAGTGGGATCATCATCCACTTGACCTCATATGCAGATAACATGAATGCAAATAAAGTTTTGCTAAGTGATAGATATAAAAACATAAGTGTATCCTCATTAACACAGGTGCTCTTAAAATTAAGTAAAAGTAAGCAAACGGGTGAAGCCAAAGAGATCCAACAAAACACAAAAAAATATCAAGTAATATAAGCTGAAGGAGAAAGGAAAAGAGAAGAAGAAGAAGAAGAGGAGGAGGTATGGGGAAGCCTTCTGCCCTTTCTGTCTCCAGCCAGTCTACCTCAACATCTGGAGCTCACATCAGCCCTCCTCAGAGACTGGCACTGCTGCTGGAGAAAGGGATGAGAGAAGGGGAATAAAAAAGAGGAGAAGAAAGGTATAGAGGTAAAAAAAAAAAAGAAAAAGAGAGGGGTAGAGAAAAAGAGGTAAGAGTACCCTAACAACTGAGATAAGGGAGGTAAAAAAAAAGACAATGAAAAATAAGAGGAAAAGAAAAATCTGAGGACTAAACATATCCCTCTCCCAATATGATTCATATGCAAAATAAAGTTGAACAGGAACTGTGTTTGAGTTCAAACATCTGTGTTTGTGGTAGGTGTGTGTTGTGCTGATGATTTTCCAGTGATCATCTTCAATGCACAGCACAGAGAGCATGAACACTGGCGAAACAATGTGTGGCAGGAAACAGAACAACCTCTGATCTCTGCAAAAACACTAATGGAAAACCTCACTCAGATAAAAAACGTGGGCGTGTATGCATAAAAGCGCGTGTTTATGTGCGTGCATTCGAATACCTGCATGTGAGCTGTGGGCGCCTTGCAAGTTGTCAAAATTATAATTATCCCAAAGACAATGCATAAGGAATTAACACACAACATACATCTGCTTTTGCAGCAATTAACTCGAGAACCACAGACTTTCCTTTACAGATAACAAGTGAGACTTCTCTGAGAAATGTCTGCTTACACACGACAAGACAAACCCTAACCTTTTTACAACATTTCGCAACAGCCTTTTTAAACCAAAAAAACCCCCCTATGTTTCAAATATTGAGCTATAATTAGTCTAACTGCTGATTTTATATAAGATTAAAAAAATCATCACTGCCACATGCTGTTTTGGTGGCAGGTTGGTGACGCATAAGGCAATGTGGCATAGTGCTTGAATGTTAAGACAATCACAGGAAACACTCAGTGTAATAATCAACCATTTGACAAATACTCTGGATGGTGCTGTTGAAATAAACCCATCCATCTGGTCTCCCTTGCAGGTTAAAAGACATTCTCATAATTACATAGAACTTTAGTTTGACCCTGGTTTCATGTAATTGGGTGCAGTAGGTATTATCCCTCTGTTAGTCACACTAATCTACATATTGTCGCTGGCCAGAACTCTGAACCAGAAATGACAGTGACTGATAGAAGTGTCTTGTTTCTGAACTTTAAGATGCCATGATGGCCTGAAAGCTGATCTCTGAGTAACATTTACTTGCCAATTTAGAGTAAATGTTTCACGGTCATGTCCTGACTTTCTGAGACTGATGTCTTAACTGGCTTGACTCATACTGGTAGTCCCCTGAAAAAGACATGAGCTTCCCAGAAAGCCTCATTTCAGAAATTTAGGTGGTCAGCTCTAAAATAAAAAAAATGTTGTGCCGCCCTTTTGTTTTCTGTATACATATGTATCTTTCATGTATATGTGATTTCCTGAAAATACTTATAGGCTAATAGTAATATGGCATGTGGTGTTTCAGTCCTATATTTGTAGGGTGTTGACACAGCTTGATAGCCTACTCTATGAAGGTGTATTTGCACCACGACGTTACACGCTGAATGTTTTACTGTGCAGCGTTCATTGGGTGTTCTGTTTAGGAAAAGTTATCTTGCTATGTTTTCTGTAACACCAACATTTGAGGCTGTGGGCATGTTCAGAATTGTATTGGGATGCAACCTGGGTTGCATCCCAATACAATTCTGAACAAAGTTACGCAAACCATTGCCTGTCCACTCTGTGTGGCCTTTTTTGTTGTTTCACTGCGAAGCGATAAAAAAACAAAACAACAACTGCAATGATGAAAATGGTTTCAGCCCATGCTAAATATTCTGTGAATTTATTGAAATGTATTGATAGTATATTTTTGCACAAAGGCGGGCGCATTCATGTATGCGCATGCATGTGTACAGTACCCATCCCCCCAAAAAATAAGGCTCCCCCCGAAAGCCATTGGTTTACCACTGCTGGTCGTCAAAAGGAGATTTAAGTGGGTCAGCAGTTGAGAAATCAGGTTGAAACCAAACATACAGGTCTACCAATGCAAAAGAGGTGATAGTGAGTGAGTGTGTCTATCTGTGTGTCTGTGTGTGTGTGGGGGGGGGGGG
>JAVQJL010089254.1:0-15296 GCA_036024295.1 Nannoperca obscura | reverse complement strand
TATATATACACTTCCTCCCATCTGTATAAACTACAGACACTATCGTCTTTTTATTCTTTTATTACATCTTTATTTTATCCCTCTTATCTTGTTTTGTTTTTTGACCTATTTTATCTAGTTTTTAGTCTTTTATTTAACTCTTCTTGTTGTTTTTATTATAACTTTTATTTCTATTTCCTTCTGGTTTTATTATAACTTTTATATCTTCTTACACTTACATTTTCTGGTGTGTGTGTTGGTCTCTCATTTTCTTAAACTGCTTGTTATTTTTAAGATGTACACTAGTGAAACTGCACTAATGTGAATGAAAGGTACAAATGAAGCTGATGACTGATTGATTGATTGATCTGTCTGCAGCTCTGCCCCATCCCAACTAACGAGGGCAACAATAAACCCCCCATAACTCCACAGATCCATCCACAATCCTCTGACTGACTTTCTATTAATGTGTCTGCATTTAGAACAAACATGTGCTCTTAAGTGTGAAGCCGGAGTTTACCCGAAGCTTTGCTTCAGTTTATTTTCATCCTGCGAGGGTCTTTGTGTCTCTGGCCTGATATGAAGTCGTAAGCTTGAATTTTCAGATGTTCTTTAATGTTCCCGCCGTCGAAAGCTGCTTTAAACCGGAGTGCAGCATCAGATACTGACAGGAAGTGGTGACGTTTTTAAAGGCTGTTTACTAAAAGTAGCGTTAACACACATCGATAATGGAGTGTGAAGTACAATCAATACATGGAAACCACAAGAAGATGATGTCAGACACCAGCTGAGGACCCTCCAGGAGAGCCAGACCAGCTGAGGACGAGGACGTCGTGGTCACCCTGTTAGCTATCTGACATCATCTACAAGGATCTTTTATTCACTGTTGTTACTACCTAACCAGCACGTCTTCCTGTTTACAAGTAAATACAGACATTTCAGTCCAGCAGAGGAACTATTGTACTCGAGCGGTAACAGAGCTGCATGTAACATCACAGACAGTCTAACTGCTGCTGATTTAACAGCCTCTTAATGTCACTCGAAGGTCTGGCAACAGCTGCCATTATAATTGGCTCTGGGCAGACGAGCGAGGCCCGGGCAGGCGGACCAGTGCAGTACGTGACCCCTAGGTTTGACTACAAGGAGCCAGAAGATCCACATCAGCTGGCTGTGTTGGGGAAGACAGATCTGACGACGGGTGGATCTGTGCAGGATTAGGGGGTCAAAGGGAGTCAAGCTGCTGCGAACCACCCACAGGATCGAAAAACACGTCCAGAAAGATGGAAAACATCTAATCACGTGAGCGCGCGTTAAAGAAACACGTTACTGTTCCTAAATCCAGCGCTCCGAGCAGGAGAGCCAACGCTGGCCCTGCATCGGGGATCGATCTGCCCACCAGAAGAGGCTGCTCTGTGGGGAGGAGGTGGGCAGGAGCCCCGGGGGCCTCGCACATCCACCGTGGTTCCTTCTTCACAGGATGAAACTGTGGAAGCTGCGACTGAAAGCAGTTTCATATGAGAAGTCAAATGTTTACCTGCGTCCCACTGTTTATTTGAACTTTGCCCTCCGGTGCGGTTTATTCTCTAATAAGGCAAATAAATGGAAGTGAATGTTTTACGGCTGATCACTTTAAGGTTCTTGGTTCTGTGTTGATGTACAGAATCCAGCATTTATATTCATATCGTTACCGTTTCTACTTGATTGTACAAGAAATGACGTGCGCCGCCATTTTGTGCCACAGCACGTGTGAAACAAACAGGTGTTGATGGCAAACTGTGACTTTAGATCAAAGACAATGAACACATTTTACTGCTGTGACCAGCAGCTTACGGTGGCTAACGTTAGCTAAAGTAAGCTAACGCCATATTACAGACGTTACTCACGTTACGACTCTTCTGTGCTTTTTATAATCCGGTGTTTTAGCATTTAACTTCGTCCAGCGATTAGCAAAAGTGACAGCGTCTTTAGCTCTGTAGTTTAACGTTAATCCGATGTGAACAGCGGGAAACTACTACTCGTTAGCCTGAAGTCGTGTCGGTTGTTGAGTTTGAGCAAACAAAGATATAAAGATGTTGATCAGTGAGGCTTTAAGGTTTCTGGGAGGCGGGTTGTAGCTTCGGACAGAGCCAGGCTAGCTGTTTCCAGTCATTATGCTAAGCTAAGCTAAAGCTAGGTATTGATCTTCTCATCTAACTCTTGTTTAGAGTTTTTTTCTTTAAATGTTGTCACTTTTCATCGTGTATATATATATGTAATAATACTCTTTATAAAGACTGCTTTCACGTCTCCCTCTTTATTTCACCACAACCGCACAAACAAAGATGAGAAATCAGGAAAGCAAGTGTTGTTTTAGCGTGAAAAACAGAATAAAGACTCCGATCAGATGCTTTAAAATAACTTATCCATGCAGAAATCAGTCGTTTCCTCTCGGAGCTGAGAGCGTCTCCTCTGTCTGTCTGTCTGTCTGTCTGCAGAGCTCAACAACTGCTGGGTTTGCTTTTCTAATCCCATTTCTAAAGCAGGAGCACGACAGGTGTGCGGGCGGAGAGATATTAATAAATCAATACTGGCTGATTCCAGTCCAGGTTAGAACACATGTATTGATTTCCCCTCAGCGTGAGGGGTGTTAAATTAAACTACCAGCCTCCTCCAGCAAACAGTGAGGCCTGTAATGATATTATTAATTAAAAGAGCAGAGTTTGGGATTAAATCTTCATCTTTTGCAGCCAACAGAAATCGATTCTTAGCAATTACAGCTCAGTTCAAGTGTTAGAAACCGACAGAAAACCAGAACTTGGAGCACAAATCCTGCAGAAATGATAAAGAGTAAAACATGTCTTCACACCAAAGCTGTGCTGCTGGAGACGAGGATCAAACATGATACATGGAAATGTTCCCACAGCCTCTTTTCTCACGCGATGTCGGAGTAAACCGCTCGCTTCCAGACGACGGGGAGCTGTCTGTCGACGCATTAGTGGCTCAACAGCTGCCTCCCAAACCAAAGGTCAGGGGTTCAAACCTTAATCTGCGTCTACTTTTATAAATACCAACAACCTCCTCTGCTATTATCTCGTGTTTTAAAGTCGCAAATCAAGCATTTAATGAAGATCCTGCACTTTGTTCTGGGCGCTGCAGGCGGTTTTCAGAAAGCTGCCACACGTCCTGGTGGATCCGGCTGCAGTCTACAGCCACCGGGGGTCTCCAGGGGCCCACATTTTAAAGCCCACACCGGGTATCGATTCTGTATGGGTTCAGTCCTGATCAACAGTTTCTCACTAACACATCTGGACGTAACGAATAAAGAAAATCCAATGCATACTTTGATTTTTATCACAAAATCTAATTCATTTACAACATTTGTCTTCAGGCATTTCCTTTTTGTTTGCACCTGAAATCAGAGCTACTGATGTTTTCTTCTGCACACTGAAGGAATGTAACTGCAGACACATTCAACAGAAATACATAATATCTTGTATATAAATCAATATATAGATATACAAGACGTCAGCAGTGATCTAACACCCGAGGACAGAGCCTTCCACGGGCTGCCGCTCACTTCTCCCTCCTGTACTTTCTCATGTGTGCTGCTATGGAGGTGCTGATCTCCACGTTTCTCTTGTTCTGTCCAAAATACTCCACAAAGTCTCCGTCGGGGCCCACGAGGTACATGATGATGGTGTGATCAACCTGAAGACGACGAGGGGGGGGAGTCAGAGCGCTCTTCCTCTTCACGGACACCGTGTTTATATACATATATATAAATATATATAAATACGTGTGGTTGTCATGAGCAACAGAGATGAACTCACTATGTAGTCGTTGTCTTCATCCTTGGGTCCCTGGCTGTAGTAGACTCTGTAGGATCTGGAGACCTGCTCCACCTGAGCCGTTGTTCCCGTCAGGCCGATCAGCTTCGGGGAAAACTCTGAGGAATAACAGGAAGTTATTCATAGTTATTATAAAGTTTAGCATGTAGACAAAGATCTGAGGTTGAGTGGTGGACAGGAGAACTCCCATCGCTTGAACACCGAAATGCAAACAATGAATTATAAAACGTGTTTATTCTTCTTTCAGCAGGACAACAGTGTCCCTCTCCAAGGTGACAGAAATATATTTTCATCACTTTCAAAGAGCTGACGAAGAGGAACAACCATCCAGCGTGCGTACAGTCACATTCAAGCACTTTCAAGGAACCTAAACCAAAACCTTCATCCTCACATCCAAACTGTTACTATACATTCAAGGACACGACGGAATCCATTCATTTGAAATAATAAAAGATTGTTTCTTTGCTGTTTGGTATATTCAAGGACATAGCGGCTGAAATCAAGTGTTTTCCAAACTTTCCAGACCTGGCAGGACCCTGGTCAGTTTGAGGCCCGGGGAGTTTAGTTTGCAGCAGCTGCGTGACGCTGTGATGAGATCTGATCCAGGTTCCCTCCACGTACACAACTACAGCAGCTCAGCTGGTTTCAGTACCTTTCACGTAGGCAGCCAGGGCCTCTGGCGTGTCCCGGTCTGGATCTATAGTGATGAGGACGGGCGTCAGGTTCGGAAGAGACTTGATTTTATCTGCAGAAACACCAGAGAACAACACGGCGTTGGAGAAACAGGGCGGAGAAGACGTGACGTGTCTCACAGGAGTCTGCTTACCTATCTCGTCCACCACCTCGATCATCTTCTCGATCTCGTCCGGGCAGATGTCGGGGCAGTGGGTGAACCCAAAGTAGAGGAGGACCCACTGGCCGAGGAAGTCCTGGCTGCTGGCCGGCCTGTTGTTGTGGTCGAGGAGCGAGAAGGGACCGCCCAGCGCCGGCCGGCCCACACACTTGTTCCGCTCTCGTTCAAACACTGCAAAGGTCAACAGGTCACAGTGAAACCCTGGGGAGCACGTCCAGCTGCGTGTGCACGCGTGACCGACGGCTCAAACACTCACGCTCTTCCTTTTCTTTCTTGAAATATTTCATCCCCGCGAGCAGAGAGCCTCCGATGGCAAACGTCACTGCTAAAGACTTCCACGTCACGGGCTTCAGAGAGGAGACGAGGACACAACAGCACAGGAAGCTTTAACTCAGGCGCCGCTCGGTGACTTATTCAATGTGTCCAGTGAACCGGACAGACTCACAGCTCAAAGCAAGTGGCCGACAGGAATTATAGTTTCAAAAGAAAAAGTTCAACGTGGGTCTCAGGTGTCAAATAATGAAGAACTAGAAAAGATTTCTATTCTCGTGATAGTTTCAACGCTGTTCAAAGTCTAATTTAAATATGTTGTTGTTTGTTGGAGGGATTAAACACTAAATAAACACGAGGAGTGTTCTTAAGTGTCACCTTTCCCTCTGTGGATGTTTGATCTGTTTTACCTCCACAAACACGTGTCAGCATCAATTAGAGGTTCAGTTTCTCCCTCAAAGACACGACAGCATGTAAAGATAAATCCTATAATGTGTGGTCACATTATAACAGGGTTCTGTTGGACACCAGCTCTGACAGTTTACTGCATCTGCAGCCTTATAAACTGAACTCACAGCTGAGGAAAGTTACGTCATGTCATGTCAAACTGGGGGGTGCAACTTGAACACTTACCCCAGACTTCTTGTTCTTCTCCCCGGATGATGGCGGCGGGGGTAAAGAGGTAAATGCTCTGGAGGAGTGTTGATACAACCAGTGAGGTGTTCTGCAGGTGTGCCACCGACTCACACTCACCTGGTAGTGAGAAAACACCGAGGAGAGATGTGGTTAGTGTCCCAAAATCTAGCTTTAAGTGGCTATAAACCTCGTGCCAAACACCATTCAAATATTTGCCAATTTAAGGCGGTGGTGCATGATTGAAAGACAGGTGGCGAAAGAGAAAACTCGTGTTTAAGGTCAAGTTCAACTGAAAGTATTGGTACATTATGGAAACTGACAGATGATTATGACAAGTTAAAGTCGTGTTTTGGCTCATAAACGTGCCTATGAACTTGCCAGTACCGCGTACGCTAGTTTGCCTTGTTTCTAAATGGAGTTTGGTGTTACATCTGATACCAATAGCTAGCTTTGACCTACCGGGCAGCAGTGAACTCTCTGCGGTGACAGCGTGTGTTTCGGTCCACTTTCTCTCCGTGAAACATTGTGTGCGAGTCTGACAGCGTGGGTCTGGGGACTCTTCTGTAACACTTTAACGTTACCGTGAAACAACCGGCAGCCGCGACTGTGACATAAAACACTCAGGAACATGTTCGGACCTTCACGGAACCGCTGCTCGAGCGGAAGCGGTTACGAGTTTACAAAACGGGACATGTGAAGGGACATAACCCGCTGACCTGGAGTCAGCTAACAGATTCGTGTTGGCTTTAAATTCACAATTCGAAACCGGACAAACTGCTCTCAGATCAGCCGTTACTAAACACAGGAAGTGACGTACACTACATCTCCTTCTACTAACCTTTAAGCCCCCGTGTGCTCTCTGCTGCCCCCTGGAGGGCGGAACAATCATGCAAAGACAAAACTTATAATTCACGTTGTTTTTAATATTTTACATTTTACGTTTTTTATATGACAGAAAAATAAGATCAAGACAATAATATATTTTAATATAATCAAAATGACACACTTAGAGTTTTTAATACTGATGCAACGCATTTAGCTATCATTTAAAGTTTATTTAAGCAGCATTCTTGGTCCAGGATTTTCAGTCAACGAACAAAACAAAAGGAATATTTAATAATTAGCCAAAAAAAAAAGACTTGATGTCTAAATAGCAGTTTTACAATGTGAGGGCCAGTTGGATGTCAGCTCCTTATGAATATAGTAGTACAGCCAGGCCACAAAGGGGAAGACTGTGATGGCAGCAGCTGTGGAGACTCTGAGCGTCCCGACTGCAGCCCTGATTAGGAAAGAAGAAAAACTACGCTTTTAATAACCGGTTTAATCAGATGCGTAAATCACTCAGACAGAGTGTGAAGAAATGAAGTTTGTGGGAATAAATATTTGAAAAACGTCTGAATTTTACCTTCCAGAGTGGCGACACAGGAGAAGCCAAACCACCGTCAACAGGAGACCAGAGAATTCTCTAAAAGGGAGGAAAACATAAATTAACTGAATGCACTGAATCACTTCTGCTCACAGAGACTTTGAATTCTGTCTAATTCACTGATTCATCGTGTCTGAACTGTTGCGAGTGTAATAGTGAGAACTCAGAAATATAAGAAAAATAAAGAAATAAATGTGTGTCTTTAACAGCAAAGTAAGTATTTCTGTGTATACAACCTTATGCACACATACAAACCTGGATCAATATGCATATCCAAACACACACACATAAGAATTATACTATATTCTTTTAACACAAATCCAAAAGGAGTTTCAACATTTTGCATGAAATCAAAAGATGCTGACGAGAAGATCCAAATCAATGTAAAGATAGCACCACCTTTCATTTGTTGACAGCAACACAGCCAATCAGAGCCAGGCTGACGTCAAAACATTACCGTGAGTTTAGAATAAATGCACATTATAAATACTTGGACATGCACGGAGACAGATCCCCCAGCTGTGCAGTGAGATGCAGTCTACCTGCCCTCCTCCTGCTGGAGGATCTCTGTGATTCGCTCTGTGTAAAGTTTCCATCCCAACATGGCAACAACAGCGCTGGACATCATCACGTGGAGGTCGGCCACACGCCTCCAGGGCAAAGCCTCTGCACACAACACAAGGAAAACGTGCACATCAGCCCTGTTGCTGTTCCGGCTGAGCTTCCACTGAGCTGCGCAGTCGGGATACAGCCAAGTGGTGGCGCTATCAGCACAGAGCTCAGCAGCCTGAACTGAAAGTCCCTGGAGTCACTTCAATACGCTTTATATTCCTAATGTGTTTTAAAGTGACACTTCCCATCTACACCCACAGACCCACACGCATCTGTCTACCTGTCACGTGAGGTTCCCAGACCATAATCACACACAGGACAGCAGGGACACCGTAACCCGCCTGCAACACAAACGTGGTGTGAAAAACGAACCACACAGAGATCAATCACATGCCAAGTGTCAATCATCTTACCATCCACAGCCCTGCGTCTGGATCATTAACCTACAGGCGGACACAGCAGGGTGCTGGTTAATGATCACTTGCAGAACAAATAATCAGTACAAACAGAAAAAGGAAATCAAACGCTCACCTGAACATAAGTTGCAAGAGCGAAGAATAAAGACATGAATGCGTTGCAGACTCTCCAGATCACAGAGAGCCATGACTTCTCTCTGCAAACTTCCCCCATCCTGTTTCTAACCTTTCACCTCCCCGCCCGGGTGTGCGGGGTGTAAAGACAAGGGAAAACAGACGCACTCTGATAAAACCGCGAGGGTTTGTTTGAAATGAACTCCGGCGTCTGCGTGTTGCACCGACATGTTCAGACATGAACACAATGTCAACATTTCTTTAATGCACATTAATGTTTATGGCCTAACGTGGGCCCACAGACCATCGTTATACGCGGATGTTCTGTTATTTCTGTAGTTTTGTGTTGTATAACTGTCAGCACTAAACCCAAAGATACAGTTTTAATGATTATTATACCGTTTTATAAATATCCTCTACCAGAACTTCCTGCTAATGTGGAAAAAACACCCGGCACGCGTTTATTTTTTACTAAGTACTTCAGATTAAACCTGAGAGGTTTCTGTCCTGGCTGCTCCGTGCGACAAAACGAGCCTACGTTCTCCACGACCGCAGTGACGTCAAGGTAGCCACACTGACGAAATATCACTTCCGATGTTTCTACAAAATAAAATAACTATTGACTGTAACTTTAAACATTTTCTTTGTGGCGTCTAGAGTCAAACATTTTAAAGTGTTTCCCCCATACTTTTTTACATTTTTAATCACACAAGGTCAAAAGGATAAACATACATAAAGATACTTACATAAAGAAGCAGAATATCAAAACCATCATAAATAAAATATAAAACAAATTGTACCATGTATCATTTTCTGTATGTATCATAAATGATACATTCAGCTTTCATGGCATTTTATTTAACTCAACTGGAATTTATTAGAAGCAATTATATACATTTTTAATTGCATTTATTTATTTGTCATTTATAAATTCTATTTAAATATATAATGTTTATGTGTATATACTGTATTTAAATCACATGTATAGTATACATATACACAATAATACAAATGCACTAGATTCATATTTATAATATGCATGAGCATATTATAAATATGAATCTAGTGAATTTGTATCTATATGTCATTATTTTATTAAAGTTTATGTCACTGAGCATTTTACTATATATTGTAAAATATGCTATTAACACTATCACTGCCCCACTTTTCTCAGGAACATGGACTTTTAGGGTCAGTTTTCTAATTTCAATGTTTTGTTTTCTTCTTAATCTTGACTCTATTGTATCTGAACACAGCTTTCTGGAGTGAATCGGGTGTTTATAACAATTATAACAGGGAAGGCTCTATATCAAAAGTTACACATAAACTCAGCACTTAATTTACACTCTAGATTTCTTATAAAAATACAATTCGATTTTTTTATTGGAAAATCAAAACAGAGTACAATGTTAAAAAACTTTATGAAAGCAAAATTATGTTGATTTAGGGATGAAAACAAGCCCAACATAACATACTTACTGTGTTATAGTTTATACACACATTTTTTAAATTATGACAAAATAAAGTACACAATTTATAGTAAATATATGCTACTTCAATCCAGCAAATGTTCATCTAACTTTTTCAAAATTAGCTAAATTTGTAGTGGGAGGCAGCGGCCATCTTGAATTTGGTAAAACCTCTTTCTACTTCCTACAACCTAATGAGTGCATTGCTCTGATGATCCACTAACAGGTAGTTACCATGTGCCAGATTGTGTACAAAAAGATTTTTCAGGTAATAACTCATGTATCAAAAATGTTTTATTTTAATTTATAAATGTTTTCTTGTTTTATTTTGAAATACAGCACCTAACATCCGGTCTGGTTGTGACTAACTGACGCTAGTTCCGGGACGCTGTGGGTGTTGACATGTCAGTGTCAGTTGGTCAGCTGATTGCGGGTCGTACTGCTAGCAAGCTTAGTTAGCTTAGCCTAGCTGGATGTTTGTTTTTGTTAACGTTACCACATAGGTAGCTTTTAACTCAGCTCAAAACTAAATCCAAAAAGCAAAATCTTCACAATTTAACGTGTTTTAAAAGTGTTCGACAGTCGCTGCCCGCTTGTTTTGCGGCGTCAAGTTGCCGTTAGAGACGGAGTAATTATCGTGGCAGGGAGGGAAGGGTGAACTTGCTCTCCGTGTATCTGCATTGCAGCCCGGCGCTGCTGATGGAATTCAAACACACAACAATGGCGACTCCCAGTCCTAACAACTCAACAACACCTAGCAGCCACAACAGCAGCAATAACGCAGGATCTGCAGCTAACCACCACCACCAGTCCCAGTCTCAGCACATCACGACCATGAGCAGCATGCAGGGTAAGTGTGGCTGGTGGGGAGAGATGTGCTTCTAGCTGCTGCTGTGAAGGTTAATGTTAGCAGGGCTAGCCGTGGGAGGCTCAGGCTACTCCCGGGGCTGAACATCGGCTCCCACGGGACCGCACGGACAGTCTTTCTCAAGACTGATTGTTTATCAAGTAGCAAAGGAATTATTAATATATTAATATCTCACAAAATACATTTAATGCCCTTTGGTACCATTGTGACATTTTGTAGCCCCGTTACATCCTGGTTTCTCCTCCCGGGGAACATCTCGCCAGACTCCGTTTAAAAAATTGTCAATTAATAGTCGCAACTACAGCTACTGATGTCACAGAAGCCAATTAATAAATCTGTCGGTTTTAAATATTAGCAGCCATAAAGATACACCATTCCGCATTGATTAAATCAGTGTGTCGCCGTGTGTTTGAATTACAGCTGCCTTGACATCCATCACGTCTGTTAAACCCACATGAAGCCTGATTCTTCTTCTCAGAGCTACGCTAGTGTTGAACACGCCGAATCGATCAAACCACCGTCACAATTAAGACATCAGGTGAAGTCATGCTGCAGTGGGCGTGTCTGATTGGCAATATGCTAAACCAAATTCCATTGATGTATTTGATTGCAGTCTGGTTGTTTGCAGCTGAGTCATCCTCCGGTGTGCACGTGTGTACCTGCTTGTAGATGAGAGCTCAGTGAAAGCGGAAGCTGAAGGCTTGTCAACACACATCAGCTGCACCAGATGTTCATTTCACTGCTGTCTCTTTGTACAAACAATGTCTCATTTTAACTTTCAGAGTCCAACACCTGCTGGAGATGTCAGAGTGAAACAGGTAGCTACACACTTCACTGATCAGTAGGAGGAGAAGCGCTTTGATTCTAAGTTGTGTATCACAGAACCAGTGTAATGCTTCATTACAGGTGATGATGATGATGATGTAGTGTTAGTCACCTTCACGTGATGGTTTAATGAATGAACAGTTGGATTTGTAACTGAGATGCATGTTAAACTTGAATGAATCCCACCTGTGATGATGACCGTGATCAGGTGTCTGTGTAATCCTGTGCTTTCACCTTGTCACCTTGTTTCCTAATGCTGCGCACTAACGACTCCTAACTCCTGACACGATGCTGGACGATGGTGAGCTGTCCCAACAAAATGTTGATTAAACTGTAATATGATTTCCTTCCACAACCACTTCATGGTGGGGATTCATCCTCACCTGCAGACCCCCCCCCTCCTCTTTCTGTTGTTTTGCCTCCTTCATTCACTGACACGACGTCTCTGCTCCAGTGCTGGTAGTCGTGTGTGTGTGTGTGTGTGCGTGCAGTGTGTCGGACACGTTAGCACAACAAGGCCTGTTTCTCTGCCGGCCTGTAGCCTGCAGGCCTCCGGGGGTGTGGGGGTGCAGGAGGAGCATTTAGGGTCTGTTGAAGCAGACATGACGAGGTGACATGTGTCTTCTCACCTCTAGGGTTTCAGATAAACCTGTCTGGAGCTCCCCCAAGTAAGCCAACCCTCTTTTGCTTCAGCACCAACAGTTGTCCTCCCCTTGTTTCCGCCTGACAGCCTGGTATGAGGGAGTCTGTCCTGCTGTTAACTAATCCGAGTCCAGGCCTCTGCCGGGCTGGAGTAGGCTTGTGCCGGCAGCTCATAGTTCAGTGACACGGTATCGGCTGCAGCTGGTGAAGACACCTGCGCTGACGGAGCTTTTACGAGTTCTCTGCTGCTCTAAAAGTGCAGTTTGACGTCGACTGATTCAGTAACTGGTTGTTAAAACAGCTGCAGCGTCGCTGTCGTCGGCACAAGCCTAACAACGAGAGCCTCCATTGATCTTGGGCTCTGTGCAGAAGCTCGACCTCTCTGGTGTTCAGTGTGTGACTAACGAGCAGAAGCAGTGCCTGTAGTGTCACGTTCTCCTGTTGGGGTTTCTGTTTGTGTTGTTTTGGCATGGGGTAAACTTCAGCAAAGCACCTGCTTGTCCCGACAAGGTGCGCACACTCGCCCGTTGTTTTCCCGCTGGAGTTCACGCACACACACATTCTTGTGGTGTTTCGGGTGGAGCGAGCGTGGAGTTTGAAGGTGAAGTCAAAGCAGTCAGCCTCGAGAAGCATGTCACGTATTCAGTGTGTGTGTGTGTGTGTGTGTGTGTGCGCACTGGGGATGTGGGTGTTAGCAGCTTGCTACGTTTCTGTCTCTGCATCAAACGAGGATAGTGTAAGTATGTGTCAGAACATGTAGTGCAGCACACTGATGCACAGCTGGATGTGTCACAGCCCTCATATTGCAAAGCAGGTGAACACTGGAGGTCTTCTAACTGGTTCACAGAACATGTATTATAGGGTTATAGATACCACAACTGCAACATGCAAATCTAAAAAGCACAATAACGAATGTAAACAGGATGTGACATCAGATCTTAGGCATTAGTTGCATGTGAAGCTTCTTTAAATGATGAGGAATGGAAAGAATAAGAGCAACAAATGTTTAAAGGTGTGAATGTGGTGTTACTGTTAAGAAATCCCCTGAAAAGATCCAAACCAGAGTAAGGGAGCCCCCTGGGTCCAGCTACAGCACCGTACTTTAGAGAAGGCAGTAACGTCCTGAAACAGCTGGACGCTGCAGTTTGTAGCAAACTGAAGGAAACAGTGCGTTTGTAGGGGACTATTTTCAGCGGCGGATGAATCCACAGTTGGTGCTGGGGTGAGTATTCGAGGCTGTGTGTGGGTCTGATCCCTCGTTCTGTGTGAGCATGACATCCGTGGGTTGGAGTAAATGTGGTTCTTCGCTCCCTCTGGTGTCTCTTCTTCATGGTTTGTGTCATTTTGTGTTGTTTGCTCGTTGGTGTTGCTCAACCCTCCGTGTAAGATCTGATCACATGACTGTTTCCCGCTCAGGCAAACGTAAAGCCCTGAAGCTGAACTTTGCCAACCCTCCGATCAAACCGGCGACCAGGTTCACGCTGAACACGGCGGGGCCGCCCTTTCAGAACCCGCACATGTGAGTAACCCGGCGCAGCGCCACCTGCTGGCCACGGTTTGCCCCTCTTCCTGCCTCTGTAACGCACGCCTGTGCTCCCCGGCAGAGAGAGGCTGAGAACACACAGCATCGAGTCGTCGGGGAAGCTGAAGATCTCCGCGGAGCAGCACTGGGACTTCACGGCCGAGGATCTGAAAGACCTGGGCGAGATCGGCCGCGGCGCTTACGGCTCCGTCAACAAGATGGTGCACAAGCCGAGTAACCAGATCATGGCGGTCAAGGTGATTCCCCTGCAGCGCGAGGACGCCCAGGAGCAGGTGGAGGACTTGCTGTGGAGGTTCTGGGGTTAAACATGTGTGCTGTGTTTGTTTGGCAGAGGATCCGCTCGACGGTGGACGAGAAGGAGCAGAAGCAGCTGCTGATGGACCTGGACGTGGTCGTGAGGAGCAGCGATTGTCCTTACATCGTGCAGTTCTATGGTGCTCTGTTCCGAGAGGTGAAACCAGCTTCTGGTGTAATGAAACACGTGTTCTGACTTCTGTTCTGGCTCCAACACGTGACCGGACTGCTTGTGTTGCAGGGCGACTGTTGGATCTGTATGGAACTCATGGCTACCTCGCTAGACAAGTTTTACAAGTTTGTATATTGCTCGTTAGACGACGTGATTCCAGAGGAGATATTAGGGAAAATAACGTTAGCTGTAAGTTTCTGAGAGCGTCACCTTTTCTAAATAATCAGGCCTGATCGCTGCCTCCTGTTCTAACGCCTTCCTGTGTTTTGCAGACTGTGAAGGCACTAAACCACTTAAAAGAAAATTTGAAAATAATCCACAGAGGTAAGACGGCAGCGCACGCCTTCCTCGTCGTGTTGTGCAGCTTCAGATGACTCTTCATCACCCGCTTCTCCTCTCTTCACTCCCTGCAGACATTAAGCCCTCAAACATCCTCCTGGACAGGAACGGCAACATAAAGCTGTGTGACTTCGGCATCAGCGGTCAGCTGGTGGACTCCATCGCCAAAACCAGAGATGCGGGCTGCAGACCCTACATGGCGGTGAGTCACCTAAGCTCCGGCAAAGACGGCGCTCGCTAGCTGGAGCCTGAGTGCAAAAGATTCAGGTTGCAGGGGGATCAGGGATCAGGGATCGCGTGCGTGCGTGCGTGCGTGCGTGTGAGAGACCAGGTCAGACAGGTGATCTCAGTGTGTCGTCATCACTCGAGGTTATCTTCTGTTGAGGGGTTACGTCAGCTGGGGGAAAACTGCCCCCCTCCTCTCCAGGTGTTTGATCACAGCCGGTGTGGTGACGTAGAAACTGACCTCAGACCTGTTGTTAGGAGACGACACCTTCAGCTCAGGCAACGTCCTGTGTTGGATCAACGTACAATCAGAAAAAGCTCTATAATATTTATTAAAAAGAAAACCGAGATAAAATCCATCAGACGGAGAGTAAAAAATATGTATATGATGATAACAATAAAATATAAGTAAGTAAATAATGTCTTTACAACAACACAGTTTCCCAAAGAGAGAAGAAACCAATGATGAGGAGAGGGGGGAGGAGAGGAGGAAGGGGAGGAAAGAGGAGGAGAGGAGAGGAGAGAGGAGGGAGTAGAAAGGAGGAGAGAGAGGAGAGGTGTGGCAGGAGAGGAGAGCAGAGGAGAGAGGAAAGGACAGAGGAGAGGAGGAGAGGAGAGGAGAGGAGGAGAAGCAGGAGAGGAGGACAGAGGAGAGGAGGAGAGGACAGAGGAGAGGAGGAGAGGAGAGAGGAAAGGACAAAGGAGAGAAGAGGAGGAGAAGCAGGAGAGGAGGAGAGGACAGAGGAGAGAGGAGGAGAGGACAGAGGAGAGGAGGAGAGGAGAGGA
>JAVQJL010089242.1:0-10235 GCA_036024295.1 Nannoperca obscura | reverse complement strand
CCTCCGACCTTCCCCCACCTCACAGACTGCTCCGTGCCAATAAACCCATTGTACACCTCCGTCACCTACTTGTCCGAGTCCTGCTTGTGGGTCCACACTCCCCAGCCCCTAACAGTTTGTTTGTTTTAAATGTGTACGATGTGTTTCAATTCAATATTATACACTTAACTCAGTATATTATAGTACATAATAGTAAACAGTTTTTACAATTAGTGTACAAGATATCAAAATACACACACCGTTTTATGCTAACAGGAAATGAGACAAAATGTGGTCAATCACGTGGCATCACAGCCTCAGTACCTGCTTAGAATGACTATGTAGTACCAATATGAAAGCTATGACTATTGGAAAAATGTCATGGGGTCCGGACAGAAACTCCCAGGCGGACGGCCCGGAAAATGGCCAGGCGTGGAGAGCCGCTCGAGAGGACGACCAGGCACGGAGACCAGGCACGGAGACCAGGCATGGAGACCAGGCGTGGACGAACAGGCTGGAGGCCAGCAGCAACGGAGGAGACACTGCGGTAGCTCGGCTGAGACAGGACTAGGTAGGTGGAGATGCCCGGACGTGGAGATGACTGCTGGACAGACACTAACGACTGTGACAACAGCTGTTGCAACTGCAGCGGCGGAGGCAGGAAACTAAAAAAGAAATATACAAAGTCCAGGGATCATGTACTGCTTCTGTTAGGAAACGGGGCAGGGCTCTGTTTTGTCTTGCCTTTCTTTGTGTTGTTTTGTCCCTGTGGTTGTATGTAGGTCAGGAGGCGTAGCCATCCAACGTGGAGGGAGCACACCTGAGGAGCATCACTCATCACTCCAGTTAAAGACCGGCTCTTCCCAACACTTGGCGCCAGATCGTACTAGCAGTTGTGATACAGTGGTCGGTTGCTATCGTTTCTTGTGAAAGCTACGTCCTTGTCATGTTTGCATTGTGAGACTTACGTTCTTCTCCTATACTCCACAGCCACGTTGGAAAGCTCCCGTGGGTGGCCACTTTCCTCACTCCTGCCTGCCCAGTGAGACGATTCAGGCAGATTTTGTATCTGGACTATTGTGTGTTCTTGTGTCTCAGCGTAGACAATAAAACTCTTCGTTCATTCCTTACCTCTGGTATACGAGTTTTGTGTCTGGATCCAACATCCCGTTCACTGAATCCTAACGGCCTCTGTCTCAGCCTTTATGCACTACCTTGTGAGTGTGCATTTGTTTACCTTCAATCATCTGCCCCCATACTTCCACTGGTTCTCACTGCTCTGAAAGACCCCAAGCGTAAAAAGTCAGATGACTGAAGAATGTGACGAAAGTGCATCCAGTGTACACAGCCTGTCCGGTGTAAAGAACAGAGAGAATAAAACAGAACCACAGATACAGGCAAACAAAGGTTACACACATACTGTTGTGTCAAGGACAAACTCCGAACTCATCTTGGTGCATTGCTCTTGTTGGCAATTCCCAGTGCTGTTGTATTTGCTAAAAATTGCCCTGGATGGAAAGTCTGCCACATGAGTACAGTCATAAGTAAACATTAATAATGAATAATTTCAATAATGATTGCAGTCATATTAGTTTTCACATAGAAAAACACACGAGTGTAATCTAACTAAAGAGGGAATCAAACGAAGACAGGAAGGCAAAAGGAGACACAGACACGGAGTTTCAAAATAAAACAGGAAACATAAACCCATAGTTCAGGGACCATGACAATTGTAGGCACAGTACTGTAATGGTAAAACATGAAGCAGAATTGATTGCTTGTGTTAAATGAGAAACAGAGGAAGAAGATGCCACTTTATAATGCAGAGTATACATTTTCATTAACTTTACAGATCATTCCAGTGTCACCTGAGTGTTTATAGTGCATTAGCTGATTCAATTGAATAAGGTAGATTCATTAGTTATTACTATAATTATTACCGTAATTATGTCAGTCATTTCTGGAATCGATTTCTCACAGTCTTTGCCTCTGAGAGTTGTGACTTACCAGAAACATCCCAACAGAACAGCAACATGGATCTGTTAAGTGAATTAATGAGGGCTCAAGCCCGATAGCTAAACAGCTGAATCTTACCATCACTGGAACAGAAAGAATAACCTATCAATAACTTAACGCAACAAAGCCACTTCTGTGTGTTCCTCACACACACACACACACACACACACACACACACACACACACACACACACACACTTTGGCTTTGTTTTTACACACAAATGAACAACTTCAAAAGAGAGGACGCACAATGTACTAACAGAAATAATGTTTAAGGCAATGACATTTTGTGAAGCATCACTTTAGCATGGGATCAAAAAGTTACTGCTTTAAAGAAATGTGTTAAACTGATTTAAGTGAATACCACATTGTAAAGAGCCCTTTCTTATTGTAAAAACTTAAGATGCAAAGAAAGTTAGAATGCACCAGTTTGTTTTTCTGACTTAATGGCACTGTGATTAAATGATTAGTGATCTGGTTACCAATTTTACCAGATACAAATAGCTCACTCTGTAAAAGTCCACACAACACCTATTCTAAACCAGGCCACAAGGAAATGTTGAATGTGTGTACCAAAATGTTTGCTTCCAAAAAAAGTGGTATAGATAGACTGTTTGTGCTCTGTATGTATGGTTTGATTGGGTCCATTATAAAAATGTACTTTTGTGTGCCACATAAATGTAAGTATCCTTTCCTTTAGACTTCATATCATCAGTCTACAATAGCCTATTTTCATCATAACCGCAGCTGAATAACAATCATAAAATACCAATTTAAAACACATTGCTAGCTAGCTTTATGATAGACTGGTTATGCTATACTATGTATTATATGTGCATAAGCACATTTTACAAGATCAGTTTATTCATCAGGAGAAGCTTTATCAAGTTTGAAAAACATGTTTATTAGTCATGGAGTTGCAGTATGGGAAATGTAGGATCCAGTGTTTTTTAAGATTAACCCATAATACGGGCTACAAGTCTGGACATTGTGGACTCTGCTGCTTTGATTTTGACAGGCAAGCAATAGCCACTGTAAAACTACAATAGCGACACCTGTATTTTGCAGAAGTAAATGTTTTGGTAGTTACACAAAAATATGAAATTAAAAAACAACAGAAATAAAGTTTAACAGTGTGTGCCATGTCGATTTCTTCCTATCAAAGCACGCACTGAGGTATACATAATAGCCAATGTAATACAGGGTATCTACAAATACAGCCGTCACGTCCATTCCATTTGGAATGAACCCCAGCAGAACACAAGAAGTAAAGGCAACACAGAGAGCAACAGCAGGATCAAACCTGGTTCATTCTGTTCTGCTTTCGGAGTCCTGCTTGTTCCACTGAAGTGTGGTGCTCTTTCTTCCTGTGTAAAAAAACTCTTTCATACTCTATTTTAAAGATATTCGACTTCCACATAACTGATTTGAATGAATCTCATCATCTCCACAATCTGTTGTCGTGACCACAAAACTGATACAGCCCACACATTCGGGAGCACCTTAAATCAAACAATATGTGACAATCAAATTCTTTTGACAACTTTTTTGACACATACGGCTTTGACACGAGGCAGCTTTCTGCTTATGCCATTACTGCAAAGCTGAACGCTTCAAAGATGTTGCTTTAATCTCCATCATCCTTTGTCACATTTAACTTAGATGTCTCTATCCAATGAGGATATTGGATAGAGACAGAGATAAAGATACTGAGAGATATTGATTTCTATCCTGCATATAATAATAATATAATATTTTTTTTACAGTTTGAAAAGTTTATTTTTATCATCCTTTATTTTCACATCTAAATGAACCTTTTTATAGGGTAATGACTGACTAAGAGATTAATAAGATTGTACAGTCAATTGTGAGACACTTGACATATTGATCTTGATAACCACTGGCCAGATTGCCATGAAGTTTGGCATGGAGGCTTTTGGTCTCGAAAGGATGATTCCCATAGAGTTTGGCAACACCTTGATTTATGTTTAGCTACATAGTTTACACATTACCATGTTAAATAGACTTATTAATTAATAATTTAATTCATGATCCCCCTAGGATTAATCATAATGTTGAACACAAAGACAAAAATGAATCATTGATATTGTTAGGATTTTTGGTATAATGATTAGTTGAAATAAAAAAACAAAGACATTGATCTCATCACATCCAAAACTTGGTATTGATCACAAGGTTTTCCTCAAGATGTGCTGATACTACAATAAAGAGGTTTGGCTTGAATTTGGGTGCTATTTTTGGATGAAAGACATTTAAACAAGGCCATCCAATCATTTCTACAAACCTTCACAGCAGCATTTTGTTTGTCTCCCCAACGTTTCAAGGATTTTCAAGATCCCTCTCAGAGTTAAATTAACACCAGTGTACTGCTCTGTAGTATGTGCATTCTTCTGATTACTCACTTTGATTATTGTTTAACTCTGAGCTCTTTGAAGCTTTAGAAATGCACATCTTCTCAGGGGTAATTATCACTGGAGCACCATGCTAACATGCTAAACTAATATAATGAACAAAATGTAGTTTAAATAAATAATAGTTTGCGTTACACCTTCTTAACCAGCACACTGTCATTGTGAGCATGTTATCATGCTGACATTAGCATTTAGCTCAAAGCACTCAACCTGTATCTGTTATCTATTTTATTATCTATCTATTTTTTGTAATGTTAGTGTGCACATTGTGTTCTCTTTCTTCCTCTTTTCGTTCAAGACTTTTTGCTTGCACAAGGCACAGAGAGTATTTATGCATGTATGCGTTGTTTCTCAATAATTGCAGTTCAGTCAGGATACTTATATCAACGTCTGAACCACTTATTGCAGCAATATGCATTTTAGTTTGGCGGTGCTCATGTGATGCTTTGGATCAAATCTGAGCAAACTTGACACAGTCAGGCCCTGAGCTCACAACCCCCCCTGGCAGAACCTGAGATACACAACACTGCAGTTAATGTAAGCTGAAGCAAATCAAAATGCATCCATACCGTCAATTTCCCTGCATGGTTTATGGTCGTTTTTTAAACTTCCCTGATGACAAATTTTATTTGACATCCTCCATCCTTAGCCAGGCTACATTAATATTTACTGCCTGTATTTTGCATGTATTTGTTGTCATGTAAATAAACTCTAGCATGGAACAGGAAGCACTATGTCAAGTATGACGTGACCAACCTGAACTGAACCTGAAAATCTTTGTCTGGAGCCGCCCCTCTAGTGGACATATACTACACAACACAATGCAGAGTTAGAACCACCACACAAGCATCAGGAGTATTAAGAGTAGATGCTTATCAGAAAGGAACCATGGAAAAAAACACGAGATATGGAGGACTGATGCTGTATGTAAAGTAAAAAATTCAAACAGTCATGAACACTTTTTCTTGACATGGATGGAAAACATCATGAGGTCAAGGAAAGATGTGAAGGAGAATTCATAAGGACTTAAGAAAAGACAACCGCCGTGCACTTGATGGTGGATGTTACTGATGTGGGTCTGCAAGGAATTGGGGTAGCATTATCTCCTTTCCTTTGGTATAGTATGGTCCAGTGTACCTTATGCTAAAAGAACTTAGAAAGGAAGCATTGAAGCACCTTTAGCATTTAAACCAGTTTTTATAATGGCTGCCACTTAGATTCTCCAGGATCATTACACTCAGTTAGGAACCTTCCGATGCAAAAAGATTTTTGGAACACTGCCTTGGACTGAAGAATCACCATGTCTTCCTTCTGTATCCCAAGGATTCATTACCTAGGTCATGATGTGTACTTGAAATTGGTGACTTTTCTTCAGGATCCAAACCAGCCTTTGTGTTTGACCAGCAGACTGCTCCTGAACTCAAATGCTTTATGATTACAGTAATGTTAACAGCATGAATGAATACAATGTAGTTATAGTTTATCACTGTGGGGCCATTACTTTTCACAGAGCTTAGAAGAAAACCATGACAGCAACCCAAGAAAATAATTGCACAGGCCCAACAGGAATTTCTTGCCAACCACTGTTAATTTAGCAGCACAGTTTGTTCCATTTTGTGTCTCAGAGGCGTTCACTTTCATTCAAGGGTGTGAGTGTTTATACCATGAGTAAATTATGGATTGCTCATTATACCAATATTGTATGCTACATAATTATTTTGAGAGGCCTTCCAAGAGCAGAAACAGCTCATTCTGTTATGCTGCTGCTCTCAAACACTTTTGGTTGTGTTTTTGTAATATTGTTGGAAATATCAAAATGAGGTCAGTGGATCTGAAAGAAGTGTCCTTTTTAGGAGTGCACAGCATCATTTGTCCTTTGATTGTACGTTTCTCAGATTGGGATCAAATGTTTCACACAGGGCTGCATTGAGTTCTATTCCATTAGTCACCGTATCCAGTGTTTCATGAGAGGATTGACAACAAAATCTCTCTGTGGCATCGGTCTGATACTTTACTGTTTAAATTCTGAACACTTTAGTTTTTTTTCTCCTTCAATAATTGATGTGAAGATAACACAGGGACTTAAAAACACATAGCACCTCCCAGTGTGGCAGATATTCACCAGGGGAGCCGTTTTTGTGGTTATACTTCTCCTCAGGACTATTGAGTTGATTTAGTTTTATGTTTACTATATATATTGCACAGTCCATCCATCCTACCATTGTCTGCCGCTTATCTGAGTCAGAATTGCGGTGGCAGTAGGTAAGCGAGGAAGACTCCTTCTCAACATCCTAATGCATTCCCCGAACAAATAGGCCATTTAATCCCTCCAGTGTGTTCTGGTTCTGCCTTGGGGTCTTCATCCAGTTCGACATCCTAGTATACGTCCACACGGAGGTGTCCAGGAGGACTAATAAGCCACCTAAACAGAATCACCTCAGCTGGCTACAAAAGAGCTGCGGTTCCACTTTGAGTTCTATTCTATATTTAAACTATTAAAGATTCTTTATAGTTCAATTCATTTTATCAGAGTTATGAGTACGCAGCTTTCCCATTCTTTTTTTTTAAGGTATGCCATAAAATAACTAGTTGGTAAGACATGTAGTCCAACCTCGTTGCAAGGCAAAAGTGGTGGAGAAATCACTTTGCCGATTTGAATAATTTTATTCACTTCAGTTCAAAGATTTTCAGTATAGTTTCTTTAGTTTGACCTTAGTTAGCCTGGCAGCATGTTTCCCAAGTTTCACAAGTCTCATTTGTTAGAATCAACATTTCATTACATTTGTTAAGTTAACCTCTGTTAAATAAAATCCCTTTCTTTCACTTAATCCCATGCGTGTGCTTCCCATATTTGCTATGGTCTCAGTTGGACCGTAACAATTCATAGTCGCTATGTAATTAGTTCACATTCTTTTTTCCTAAGCAAAACGCTCAGATCACCTTTCAAATGCCCTTCAGTCTGTACATCAGTAAGTGAACGCATTACTGTTGAAATGCATGTCAGCATGAACAATAGCAAGATAACACATTAGAGGCTTAAATTCAGCAGTACATTCAGTCTGTTGCTAGTTCAAGCCGTTACATTCAGTTCAGTACAGACCTAGCCTATACAAGCAGTACATCTAAGGTTACCATCATAATTTGATGACTGTCTTGCTATATATGGTGGTTATATGGATGGTTTCTTTGGCTTCTGTAATGTAATGTTATGTAATGTAACATACTGTGTATCATAGCTGAGCTGACAGCGATGTGCTCAGTCACCAGTAAATGGAGCGCGACTGCTAAAAGATACTTATTCCTTTCTGTGACAACTGTAATTCAGTACAGTTAGAAAATTTTACATTCATTGTTAAAGATTTGTTTGTGCATGTAATGAATGTCGTTTTAATAGAGAGGGGTGAGGTAAAAGTGGTGGTAACAGATCCCACTTTTGGGTAATCTTTCAGAGAAGCCATTCACTGTCTTGTACTTGGGTGTTCACATGAAAAGTGCCAGAAATAGAAACAGTTGTTAAAATAATGAAAAAACTAAAGCTTGAGAGAAAAATTCAAACCCTGCTTTGTCTCTCTTTTCCACACAGCTGACCAATCACTGTGTAAAGGAGCTGTGAACATCGGATTGTGTAACAGAAATAGTCCGCTGCAGACTCCCCAATTCGAATGGTGGGGGAAGTAGTTTCAGATGCTGTTTGACTGTCCAACAAACACTCAGAACCAAACAAAAGAACCACATCATCTGCCAAAATCAAAGAGTTTCAGCTATTAGAGAGTCAACTTTAAAGAGATTACAGGAAATGAGGAGAAAGACAGATGGGGAATGACATACAGCACAACAAAGGTCTTGGGCCAGACTCAATCCGGGGCCATTGCTACTCATGGTTGGTGCCTTAAACCCCTCGGCAACCAGGGTGCCCCAACGGAGGCCACCATACGCTCCCCACACTGGTTGCACTTTGAGATTCAGTTAATCAGTGGGAATTGGTGACAAGGCACAACCGTGGCTAAGCCTGATGGCCACTGAGAATGCACTTGACTTTCTGCCAAGAATACAGACACAGCTCTCATTACAGTTATGCAAGGACTTGGCACCTCATACACCCCGACACGATATGCCAGAGGACATAGTCATACGCTGTCTCCAAGTCCATAAAGCACATATACTTAGCAAGGGTTAAGGGCTGGTCCACTGTTCCGCAACCAGGACAGAATCCACATTGCACCTCCTGAATCCAAGGTTCATCAGGACGTTGCACAGATGTGATCATTGTCTTATTATATATATATATATAAACACACTGAACAAAAATATAAATGCAACACTTTTGTTTTTGCTCCAATTTTACATGAGCTGAACTCAAAGAGCTAAAACTTTTACTATGTACACAAAAGACCTGTCTTTCAAATATTGTTCATAAAATTGTCAAAATTCAGTTGTTGCTGTTTTCTGACTAACTTATTTCTAACCCTGTGTTCAATACCTAGAAATGTTCTTAAATGTGCTGAATGTAAAGTGCTATTTTACCCCTTTAAATAATCAATTCAGAATAAGGTATTATAATCACATTCTTCGTAATATTGCTTGATTAATATGACTGCTATAGTGTCAGTATGAGGGATATCTTTTTAGCTATTTAAAAGACATTCAGCGCTATACAATGTAAACCGGCTAAACAGACAGAAAACAGAATAGACTACCTTGCTTTATTTGAGGTCCTCCCTCCAGGGGGAGAGGTTCAGGCTTGGGATGCTGTTGCAGCTAACGAGCTGGTTCTTGTTTGAGACGATGCCGAAGGCGTCAATGGGGACAGACGTGATGCCGGTGTTGTCACAGATGATCCTGGACATGGTGACAGTGGACAGAGCGTCTCTCTGAGCCTTGGTGAAGACTCCAGGGTTCTCGTACCACAGCCTAATCATTTCAGCACGAGGAGATCAGTGTCAACAGAGACTGGATTTGAAATGAATTCATTTTTATCAACCTGCAGCTGGCATTTGGTATGAATTGATAAAAACATTGACCAAGTCGGACATTGTGTGTGTAGAATTTGAGAATCAGATTTTTGCTCCCCCCAGTATCAAAAAAAGTCCCCCAGCACGGCCCCCATGGAGTCAAACAACTGAGATGACTGCACCTATTTTCATAAAATTTTTCAAAAAACAGAAACAGAATGTGCCTTAAGAATCTACATTATACATACACACCACTATATTCACACATATGCTGACCTGTCACCCTGGCGAATCCTCTGGAACTGTCCTGCGATGAGGCAGGAGAACAGAGGCCCCACGCGGCCACCGCCGACTAACGGCTCTGCCACGCCTCCCAGCCAGATGTCAATGTTGTCGGGCGTACCGTAGAGCTGCACCAGCCTGCGGGCCAGGTCGTTGTTGTTCAGGACCTGAGCGAGCTCTGCCTGGTTCTTAGGCTGAGAGAGGCCGCAGAGCTTGCGATAGGCGTTGTAGCCTGGAGGAGTAAACAACGAGATAGCAAAGAGTGGATGAGGACAATTAAGGAAAATCAGATGGAAATTTTTAAAGGCTAAAAATCAGAGTGAGGGGTGCACCCATATATATGTAGCTATATATTTATTAATGTCTGTGGGTGTACCAGGCACGCCGTGTTCACGTGATCTCTGCATATTGAGCGAGCCCAGGTCCGAAGCCAGAGCCTGCACAAACTGGAACAACCTCTCCCTCAGCGCATTCACCATCATGTGATCCTGAGTGTTCAGTTTAGCGGGACGGGTGATCAAACCACGGACCAGAGGGTCGATGCCGCCTGGAGAGGTCAAATAAAAATTAGGGT
>JAVQJL010089241.1:0-12897 GCA_036024295.1 Nannoperca obscura | reverse complement strand
GAGAGAGAGAGAGAGAGAGAGAGAGAGAGAGAGAGAGAGGGCCCAAGACCAAGTCTAGACAGCCGGAGGCTCTCCGAGTCCACGATTGTCCCGATCACAACGCTGAGTGTCCAAATATGACATCACCTGATCATCTCTGCTTCTTCTTGTCAAGGTGTAGGAAACAAACGGATGAAAACGATGGCTCAGTACGTTTCTTTTGTCCTCCGTCCGACCGTATTTCAGTCCACTGTTGTCACTTGTGTGGTCGCGTGATTTTTCATATATATATCTTTTTCTTATTTATATATTTTTACAAGGTATAAAACACACTCAGACAAGACAAACTCATTGTTTTGAAACGCATCAAAAGGGAGCCGAGGAGAGGATGGATGGATGGATGGAGGGAGGGAGGAAGGGAGAGGTCCTCCATTCAAAGTCTTCACGTGATCAGACCCTCACTGGAGACGGGATTTTAATAAAAGGACCCTGCTCCCAGTCCAGGGACGGTGGGAGATGTGGAGGAGGGAGGAGGAGGAAGATGAGGGAGGAGGAGAGCTCAACCCTCTCTGCTATTATGTCATTTGATGTGGGGCTTCTAGCATCTCCATGAGGAAGGTGTCGATGGGCGTGTCGCCGATGAGCTTGAAGAAGAACAAGTGCTCCAGACACTTGAGGCCGATGGAGCGCAGCGCTGGTAACCGCAGCAACAGCTTGGCAAATCTGTCACAACACAAGACCAAAATATCATTAGACATCTGACAGGAAGAGGGAGGGATGGGCAGATGATCCTGAAGAAAAACAACCTCTGGTAGCACACATACTGTACATACAGCGCCTTCAATATGATGTGCAACTGCCTCAGGAGCCACTCGTATGAACAAATGCATTCTCAAGTAGCACGTGTCAGTGATTTCAGAGAAACTGTCACATTCACCAGTTTTCTCCTACTTAGTATTTTCTCTTAGCTACGAATGAAATTCATGAGCAGTCAAGACCTTTTATGAGTGGGTTACAAAAACCCTCCAACAGCGAGTCTCCATCGATGCTGACTTACTAACCACGTGCAACGCCGTGTTGTGTTCATCACTGAAGACGCTCCATATGTCATAAATATATCAGTTCCACGCGACTGCACGTACAAACGTAAACTGCTCAGACTAAGATAGACATTTAATATGGTTCTACAGATGTTAACAACCTACATTGTACCCCTATTGTCTTGTATATTTACAGGGACTGTTACAGAAACCAAGCAGCTTCTAACATCAGAGTGAATAGATCATGGCAACAGTTGCTGCTTCAAAACAACAGGGACTCTCGTAAAGTCACCTGTTCCCACTGGTGAGAAGGTAAACACTGGCCCTTGACCACCTCACATCTACGTAATGGACTGCTTAACTCCACTGTATTTCTATCACAGTACAGCACTGCTCTGCTTTTTTTCCCCCCATGGGTAACTTTTTGTGAATGAAACAAATTAACTGGAGCACGTAGCCTTATGTAGAAATTTAGGGCTGTCGATTATGCAAATGATCAAACCTCATAAATGCGCATCTCATGAACAGCTGGGATTCATCGATTAACGTTTAAGAGTTACGTTTGTGCAATGAGGAGAGTTTGGAGAATCCGACTCTGAACACTCATGCAAGCAAACCTCACAGAGAACTCTTGTTTTTATTTCTCTACCTGTAGATTGTACAGTTTATCTCACCACCAGAGTCTTGGGGATGTGCACACGTCATTTCTGTCTTTGGATTCATACCTGCCGGGCTGCTCGGGGTACTTCTGTTTGCAGTAGGCCTCTAAAGACGCGTACACTTTCTCTCTCAGAGCTTCTACCTCACCGGGGTTGGATAGACCTTTAGAGTCTGTGGAGACATACACAAAAACAATATAAAAAGATGAATAATCAACAACAGCAACCCTAACCATGCATGGTCGAGGCTGTGCTGCTGTTATTTCTGTACAATTTCATTAGCATGTTAATGCGCATTGCTGAAAACATGACCAGTGTAAATTATAGTTGAATGTCCTGCTCAGGGGCACTTCAAGAGCAGAACCTTCCTACTGTACATGTTGAATTTTAACCCCGCAGGCTCGTTGTGTACTTGTTTCACCACATTCTGGGTTAGTCCAATTAGGGCTGTAATTTCCAAGCTGCAATAGTTTAGGCTCCACTAGAGGACCCATCTTTGATAAACAACACAAACACATCATTGGCTTAACATTTCCGATGAAAAAAGCATCGCACAATTGATCAGCGATGAATGAACATTTGTTGTTAATGGCTGGACTCACACATCATCACACAGTGTGGGAAAGGAAGGGCCGCGGTCCTTTTTAGCCTCTCAGTCAACAACACCCACCCCCCCACCCTTTGCTTTCTCAGTCAGACGAGTCTAGTGAACCCCTAATTAACAAGGAATTGGGCTGAGAAGTGAACCGGGGCCAGTAGGACTGGATGTGGCTTCAACAAAATGTGGAACACACAGAGGATCAGTGTGTCCGGGGTCAACAGATCCACCGTGGCTCCATAGGGACGGAGGGAGGCTCCCACACTGAGTCATTAAAAACCTGGGTCACGTTCATGGGTTGGTTGAGTTTGGTGTCATGTCAACGAGGTTTTAATACAGAACAGCACACTGATAGCAAGAGTGGCACACGCCTTGGAAAGACATGGGCCTTAATTAAAAAAAAAATCCTGTCCCAGGATTTCTGTGGCCAGACTTTTGCTGGAAAATGCCATAAAACAATAATACATCACACGAGGATGTCATATTATTAAATAAACAAGAATTCATTGGTTTACCTTCAGCACACTCATCAGTCAGATATGCAATGAATCGGCTTTTATTATTTTACCTCAGCGCTGTGCAGAGGTCAAGTCCAAAGAAAACAAAGGCTAGTCCAGCTGAGTCACAATTCAAAACCTAAAGTGATCGTCCACCCAAAATCCAAAAGCACTGAAACTCCGTCAGTTGGCTTGAAAGGTCGATGTGAAACTTAAATGGTTCCCTCACTCCTGAGATCACCTTGGATTCAGTCATTTTCAAAAGGATCCCAATGGTGACATGTTTCATTTTATTCTTTTTATTTTATTATTTTCCCCTGCTGCATAATCCCCTTCTCCGTCTGTATGCTCAGCACATCCCAAACGTATGACTGAATACACTGCCTCTGTGCCCCCCCTTATCATCCTTTTCGAGTCTGTAAAGCTCCACCTGAAGTGTTGTATTTATCCAGACTTTGGTGAAAATGTGAATGTTTGCAAAATACGTAGAATACCGATGGGCATGTGGAGAAGTGGATTACGCTGCAGGGGTGGGTTTGAGAAGTTTCTATGTATGTTTTGGGATTTTTCTTCCCAGCTTATTGCCACTGGAATCGATTGCCGCCAAATTCAGAAACTTTTGCAAGCAACCTGTCAAGCATACTGGAGGAGAGAGTTTGACACTGTTGGTGGAGTATGATTAAGCGTCAAGTCTTTAACGAGCATTCTATAATATTCTATTGCTATTCTAGCAATATGAAGGTCAATGTTGTTTTCCTTGGTTATAGCTCAAAACAACCTCATCCACTCGCCTTCAGCACCTCATCGACTGCAGGGGAGTCATCTCCGGTGCACTCGCCAAAGCCCTGAACAGGATCCAATGTGTGCAGAACTCAACTGCCAGGGTTCTTACCCTCACCAGCACATCACCGCTGCCCTCACCCACCTTCACTGGCTCCCGTATCTCCTACAAGATCCTCTCTCTCGCCTACAAATCCCTCCGTACCCTTGCCCCCCCGAGCACCTATCAGACCTTCTCCACATCTTATCCACCATCTCGGAATCTGCGCTCCTCGCACACAGGTCTGCTCATCATCCCCTACACCAGCCTGCTGGCTTTTGGGGACTTAATTAACTCTGTCAACCCTGGCAGTTATTGCTACCATCATCCCCTCAAAGGCACTATATAAAGCAAGTTATTATTTTTATTATTATTATTATTATTATTATTATTAAAATCTCCGCTGCACTGTAATAAATTAATGTTCGACAAACAAAGCTATTACAGTATTGCTCTCAGAGAACAATCACACATTGGAAATATGTCGACAGTGTTGAAGACGCTTAACATATAGTTTGGTAATCCTATAAAGCTGTTATTGTTCTTTTTTTATTGGCATCTCAAAACTGCAAACCCTATAGTCAAATTGTAGCTGGGCATGTTAGTTTTAACTTTCCCCATCTGCGACAGCTTTCAGACATTTCCCATATGTGCTGATGGTTTTGGTGAAAAAGTGAAATAGAAAACCATAGAATAAAAAGAGACAGTGTTCCACAGTATATGCTCTTTTAAAACCACATATCTTTGAGACACCTAATTCACACCTTACGTCAACTGCCACGGTGGATGGCAGCTCACACGGAGCGATAGTTACCTGGGTTGAAAAGGACTATAGCTCGAAGGCACCCCAGTTCTGTCTTATCCATCTGCATGTCCCTCATCTTTGACACCAGTTCTGTGAGCACTCTGCACAAAAAGAGAGAAAACAAAATAAACAAAACTCAGATGTGACTCATTCAAAATCAGGCGTAGTTGAGAATACTGTTTTTAAGTTTGTTTAATCCTTCTTGGTTATTAAGACTATATATGCGTTCTATCACACTGCCAGAAAAGTTCACATCACAGGAAACAGTCTGAGTCTAATTGGTACACTTTTGTAAATTTGAATTATCCAGCTCACATTTATTTAAAATCACACACAAGCATGCTCCTCAGCCCACTTAGGCCCGGTTAGATCAGTGGAAAAGTTTACAGCCCTGCAAAATCATTATATTTAGTACATGGTTTTCATAAAAGGAAAGCCGCAGAGTAAACACAAGCTGTAATCCAACACCAGCACTCCCAATGTCTGTGCGTGACATCACTGGTGGGAGTGTCGGCGCGTGGAGTCGCTCGAACTCCTCACCCTTCTTTGACTCGGTCACACCCTCTCCTCAGCCGCTCTTTATTTTCCCTTTCATTCCATTTCTCCAGACTCCCCCACAACCCCCCACCACCCCCCCACCCCCCCTCAGACAGTATAGTCAATTGTGGCTCTTAGCTCATTCTAATTCAATTTGCTCCGAGGCAGGGCTGGAAAAGAAGAGAGAGAGAGGAGGGAAAAAAAGGAAAAACAAAAGACTCAAGTGTTTAAGTTAATCAGTCTCTTCATTTGTATGGGTGAAGAGAGAGAGGAGTAGATAAAGAAACATTATCAGTTCTCTGTATCTTAATGCTTGACACAGTTAACAAGCACAGATGAAATATGTCCTGTGGCTGTGAGCGCCGATGACTGAGCGCAGGGGCTGGTGATCAGAGGGGCAGAGACACAAGAAAAGGAGAAGAAGGAGAGATGGATTTTCAAAGTCAGACTGCTGTTAATATTGGTTTGATGACAGTACCTGTAACTGCCAACTGTCTGATCTCTGGTTCTTCAGGGGCATGTACTCTCTAACTGTAATTTTATCTCATCAAATTGATGACCAGAATTGTTGAGGATAAATGTATTTATTGCTAAATAAAAACTTAAAATACTTAATATATATTTTGCATGTGTATCAGGGTTCAGCTCGCGGTGTGATGCGGCTGAACAGACACCTCAGACTCATGAGCTTTCAGTCTGTCAGACAGCTGGAATGTCAATAACAGTCACCTGGGTGGTTCCTGCACACACAGCTTCACAGTGAGTGAGTTGTGTATGGATTTTTTGGGGGGGCATTTTCTGAGCGGTTCAGTGTTTTCATGTGATCCCTGATGCATACAGCTGTACATATTAAATATTCTGGAGTCAATCAATAGTTCCTGTAGACTTGTGACTTAATACTTCAGTGTAAGAAACCAAAACGTCAAATTCTGTAAAACCACTTTCTAATGAATGGTCTTTAATAAAGACCATTCATTAGAAAGTGGTTTTACACCCTTTAATAAAGACTCTTTATTAAAGGGTGTTTGAATACACTGGTGAAACTGATTTTCAAAACCTTGCAAGCACAAACGTTTCTTTATTAATGGCTTATAATATATGTGTGTGTGTGTGTGTGTGTGTGTGTGTGTATGTGTATGTGTATGTGTATGTGTATGTGTATATATATATATATATATATATATATCAGTCATATATATGACTGATAATGCATTTAAGTGATTTATTATCATTAGCAACAGCTTTAGTCACAACTTACGTATGCTTACAATTGTACCACTTTCTAATAATTCTTACTAAAGGGGTGTATACGTTTATAATAGATGAAGGTATCAATGCTTTATAGAGCAATAAAAAGCCATTAATAAACAACCGTATAATCCAGAGAAAGTTGAAAGCTGCCAGCCAGAGATTTTTCACAATCTGATAATCTAGGTTGTCTATCATTATTACTGACCTATGAAACATTTATAAATAATTTATTAAACACTATTAAAGCCATTAGTTACAATTTATAAACCACTTATGAAGTATGTTTTCTTACAAAATGGTACCAAAAATATTGTTAAAAATGATAGCTGCAGGTTGCACTTACATCTGTTTAAACACAATTACAAGAAAAAGTTTAGTAATATGGAAATAATGACCTGTCAAAGATGGCTCCCACTCCGGCACTATGGGCGCTGTTTCGGTGGACGTGCAGCCCGGTCGCCAACAGAATACCGTCTTTAATCGCTATCGAACGGTGCGAAAATGATGCAATGAGGAGTTCATTCCAACCTGCAGCAGAGATGGGGAGAGGGATCGAGGAAAAGTATGAAGAAAAAAACTAAACACAGGAAAATCCCAGAACAACAGTTCACACAGCATTCAAGCAAAATGGAACTGACAACAAAGGGGGAATTCCAATGAATCAATTAAGCTGCTCAGTAAAAGCGTGCAGCTTCCTCAAGCATAGGCATCAGGTTATTACTTAGACATTTGAATTGTGCTTTCCGAAGAGACAAGCGTGTAAAAGGGATGAACTGCGCCTGCCATCACAATAAAGACAACGGGCTTGATGTGCCAAAGCAGGGGCTTGACACAGAGAGCAGTGAAGACACAAGACGCCGGCTTCTGAGTGACAGGGCTCCTTTAACTGTTCTGCCTGGCAACACTCGCCTCTTCTCCCCAGAGTTGAGTTGGGTATGAGAGGAGCCGAGATGCTTTTATCTGTGATACAGCAGAACTAAAGCGGTTATTTATAGAAAACCTGAGAGCCGAGAAGAGACGAGCTCTCCAGAATAATGTCTCTCTGCTTTGCTGAAGTCTCTCCATCATTGTATGTGCTAAGGATAAGAAACGATGGAAGGATTTTCTTTCAGGGTATGGGATGGGTATGTAATAGCATTTTTTTCCTCAAGGTGGTTTGAGAATATAATGGTGTAATTTGGAGCGACAGGCAGGCACCAAGGGCATTGTGTTGGGAGAACCCAAAAGACCTTCCTGCATGTGATGTTAGTGAATGTAAGAGAAGTGACAGATGATTCACTCTGTGTTTACATTACCGCTTCTGCGATCTTGAATGGTTAGCTTGCTTTTCCACACACGGCAGATACACACAATGAGCTGTTCTGACCTTGGTGGGTCAGACTCTTGTCTCAGTCACATGGCCAAGAGAGTTATTTTTTGTCATGGCCAGATTAGTCTGTTCGAGTTCTGTTTTGTTTAGATTTTTCAACCTAGATACAGAGAGCTTGTGCTAGCATAATTCAGTAGGTTTTCTCAAACAGGTTCCTTTCCACAGATAAAACACGTTTCTGGATCAATGAGCATCTACTGTATTACAGGATCATAAAAATCAAACACCATGGCACTTTCACCAAGATAAAATAAATAATGGTTATTCAGCTAGCACTCAACAACAGCATATCCTATGATTCTGGTTAGTCATTAGCGGGCTGCCAAAGTCTCATGGCAGCCGGTGCTGATGAGTGCTAACAAAATAACTATCGTTTTATCTTTGTACGGTGTTCATATTTATTTCAACTGTTTTTTTATACCTCTTCTCACAGCTGTGCTTCCACTCTAACAACACATCTCACATCTCTGTACAGTAGCTCCGCTAAACTACGTTATCAGAGGTCTATCAGCCATTATAACTGAAAACATCTGTTGGGTGTGCAGGACCTTTTAAAAATAAAACACTCAATATGAAAAATATCAAAATAATCGAGGTATGTTTGTTCAAATACCAAGGGCTAGATTAGATGTGCGGTCATAATGGGATAAAATCTTCATCATTGTCAGTCATTGTGATTGTTTGTTGGTTGATTGTTTCGTGCACAACTCTTACGTCTGCATTTTTTAAAAACTTGTTTAAGCCCTTTTTGACATACCTGCTCGTAGAAGGATGACCTGGTCGTCCAGTGGCAGTTCAGAGAAGTGGGGGATCCTCTTGGCCCACTCCACCAGGGTAAAGAGCTGTTTGTCAGCCGCCTGACATATATTTGTTACTGGATCGTTGGGCTGCAGGGAGACAAATGCACACAAATCTGGTTGTTAGAAATTCGTTAAATGCACGAAATGAAAAAGTGTCATATTATTGTTTCAGTCTGTGTCTCTTTTGACCGAGGGCCTGGTGTCAGGTTGAGCAACCTATCACCACACACATTCGCACTTCAATGAGTACTATGAATAATACGCTCTAAAGAGGAGCTAGAAGGAAGACAAAACAAACATTGATTCTGTCGCTGCTCGCGGAGGAAATACCTGCAGAGAGCTGCCGGTGAAAAAACGACTTTCACCAAGCAGACTTTTTCTTTGGGGACCTTTTAGCTGACACACAAATCAGCCTTTTGGAAAGCTAGTGGAGCTCAAGAGGCCCCTCCTGACACTTTACTGACACTTCACAACATAGCAAGCGCTTAGAACCTCAAATGGGACTTTATAAGCAGACTGGGCAGGGCTCTGTAAAACTCAGCAAATGTGTGATGAATCAGAAACAAGCTGTTCTTGCTAGTGGACAGGGTTAGCTAATGGTCCTCCTTGTGCATTGTCCATTTACTGCCCAAAATAGAACACTGACTAGGTCCTCCATGAAATAAAAGGTCCAGGTGACACTCTTTTCTTGATTTCACTTCATTAGATCCAATTAAACCTTTAGGGGAGATAAGCCTAAAAGCTGACAAAGCTCTGAGACATGGACATAATAATTATCATTTTAATATATGTTATGTATGATACAGTGCATATGCTCTTAAAAAGCCTGCCTTCACTTTGGGTCTTAAATAGCGTAAGCACAATGTCATTTGCAGTGAATGTTGTACATATACTGTTGCTGTGAAAGCACACTTCATCAAATACAATTTACATTTGAATCAAATAATTCAACTAAGTTCAGCTCCCCTGGAATCCAGTAAAACAATGAACATGGCTGCAGACAGGATGGTCTAAAAGCTGTTTCTAAAAAAACTTTTTTACGCCTGGAATTATATTCTGGTTATTGTATTTACTTATTTATTTGCTTTTATTTTTCTTGTTCTGAAAAGTGTCAATTTGAAAGAATATGTATCTACAGCATACTGGTGTCATCTTAAAGAAACTTGCTAAATGTATGTAAATTGTGAGACTTAATCTGCAGTTCAGGTGGCCGTGTTACCAGAAAAAAACCCAAACAAAGAGTATATCTGTGTCCTTGCTGAACATGAGAAAATTTCCTGTTAAAATTATCATTTCTGTGTGCAATTTAATCGCCAGTCCGAAGACAAGGACTGCTTGTCCTTAACTGTCCTGAAGCATCAGATTGGGAGGCATTATTCTTTTCCCAACAGGGAGTTTATGAGCAGTGGTGGAATACTAATGCAACACTCACTAAAATGTAAATCCATCTGGGCACGGGGAAGAAATCCCAAACAATACTGTCAATCTCTGACGAGTAATTTACCATCATCCCAGGAGGACATACCCTTGATATGTATGTGTGTAAACAAAGCCTGTGTGCACAAGCTTTTGTGCATAATTTTAAATCAAGTAAACACCCTTAAATTCTAAGTATCCCTGTGTGAACTCACACTCCGACAAAAACCGTCAGCAACTTCTCCCGACTTCCTTTTCCAAATCCCACAATCGATGCTAAAAGCTCGGAGGATTCCCACATCAACTGCAGCTCTCAAGAGAAGATTAGTTCAAGATGAAGGAGAAAACATTTCTCCACTCACATTCTTCTCTTATAATACGCAGGCCAAAGACTATCTCTTCCTCTCCTCCACGTTCTCTCCCTACGGTGTGAAACTCACACTGACTGCAGAGTATCACAGATATGAAAAACTTAAACCAGACACAAAGCCCATACTGTTTTGAAAACTGAAAATCTTCCCTTTCTTTTTTTCTTCAGGGAGAGAAAGAAAACAGGCATCTTATGAATATTTCAGCATCTGATCTCCGTGGGAGACGTAGACGGCGCAGCTCAGCGCGACAGTTTTCGTGAGCTGCACTTCCCCTAAAAAACACAAACAGATTCCGCTAATTCATTCCAAAGGGCAGCCCGAGCCAAAACAAAGAAAAACTAAAAGGGGCTTCAGTGTACGCCGCGGTCGAGCCACCCCTCCTCATAAGAATACTACTCCCAGGGTTCTCGTTAAACATGGCAAGCCTCATGAATGTTGTATGGCTATCTTAGCCGTGTTTACACTGACCTGGTTTCTTTGCCTCTGTCTGTGGAGACGACAGGGGAGAGGAGCTTACACTTTCCCGCAACTATCCTCAGGCATCACATTACTGTACTTACTGTTCCAGTCACAGAGGAGCATTCAGGATGTGATCGAGCCACAATAGAGGAACCCACTGTGACCGGTGAGGGAAGAAAATTAACCTCCATGTACCAAAGTACAAAAGCCCACCTTCTTCTTCCTCTCCTACTGTGAAGATCACAGCTGTAAATAGGAAGCAAATAAGCAGGAAGAAGCTTGGACAAAAACTGAAACTTGAGACAGAAAGTAAGAGGAGATATTTGATGTTGGAGTTTAGCTCCTTTAGCAGATTTTTTAAACGGCTGCCACAAACAACACTGTCTTCATTCCCAGAAAATCAAAGGGTTTATACCCATATACGCTCCACTGCCATGGTCGATCATGCCAGCAACTTAGAGAAATGCCAGGCTTGCATACTGTCCCATGAAATTTTCATCACTTGAGGAGGGGAGACGAAAGATTTGCCTTTCAATTTTTCATTATTCTGCTTGAACCAGACTTTACTAGCGTGACAACCAAGAGAAAATTGGGTACTCATACAGATCAGAACGAAAATGAATTACTCAAGTGTCCCACTTTTCTTAGATTGAAAAAAGAATCATTCCGCATAAGTTGGAGTGGAGATGAATCATCAGCTAATTATCACCTAAATAACAGCAACGCTTACTGCCTTAAATCAGAGAAAAAATAAGGAACTAAACCTTCATCTAAATTAACGCATAGATGGCAGAACAGCCATCCAGAAATAAGAGAGAAACACACGGAATAGGAGTAAAGAAACCCCCCAGGATTAGTGAACGATAGCATCTTCTCCTCTACCACCCTCCTTAAGAGAAGTCTGACTGAAGGCACATTACTAACGCCTGTTTAACTCCCGTTCTAGGTCACCATGAGATAAACAAACTTTATTCAGCTTGGCCAGACCCCGGCCATTAGACAGTGGCAGTGGCCTATTCATGATGTACACTCATGGCCTGGGCTCTGTGATCAATTATAGCACGGGGCAGTGCCTCTCAAAGGAGACCTCACAGGGGGGAGGCAAGGGGGGCGGGAATCAGAGAGAAGGGGAGTTGTGTTCAGGACACCCTGCATGCTGATACTATGCCAACATCCTGGGCTCGTTTGGCTCAAGGATCAGTTCAAAGTAATGTTTTCTTGCTTACTCCGAGTGGTATCCAGCAATGTAGCAGATACTTTATTTCCCAGTTTTCTCCATTTGAAATGCCCAGTCCCCTATCAACTGCTGCCATTGTCGTTGCTAACACTACTGTTTGACTGTGGATGGCTGCAGAAAAACAGCCATGACACATTGCATTGCCAGTCATTTGTTTCCACGTGCCAGCGGTGAAGATCAGCTGGAGGGCATAACTAACCAATAAGAGTTTGTTTGTGGTGCGCAAAGCATTCAAAAATGACATTTAAGAAACCCAAACCTTAATTTCTTTCAGCTCTATTGTATTGGGGTGGCAGCCAAAGTTTCAGAGGCAAATATCTCCAAACCTCAGTACACAAAAACCAAACTATCCGCACTGCTACATACTGTACCTTTCTGCTAAAGTAAGAAAATACTCTTTGGTAAACTGAACTTTTAAATATATAAATATGAAAGTACAACAGGTATGAAGCATGGCACATAACTTGAAGACGTTTGAAAGAGATGATGCATCAGGATGTAATTACTAAAAGATTGGGGAGCCACCAAAGTGACATACTGAATTAAGGCAGGGTTATGATTGATAGATAGAGAGAGAGATATAGTTTATTCTACAAACATATGTCACGATAAGGCCAACCATGTACTTCTGTTATGCAATACATTAGACCAAACATTTTATACTATATGTGTAAAACAAATTCTGACAGTTTTGTAGGTTGACAAAAGGATATGATCTGGATATGATTCCACTTTAAATTGATAAATAATCAAATTCTCAGTACATCCATACATCAGTGCTGGTTTCATGTCTTTCTGTAGTCTTTTAGAACCCCTCATCTTCTTGGTGTCAGGAAGGCAGCGGGCACCGAGGGACCCACCATGGCTGAGCCCAAACACACTCAGTGCATTAATGTGTCTGATCTGCCAGCCGCTCCCCCGTGACTCCCCACTCCTTCTCTCTCTCCCTAATGTCAACGCTCATCTCCTACGTTTCCATCGGCCCCCCTCCCCGCCCCCCAAAATAGATCCCATTTACTCACATAACAGCCTTCACATTTCTACCTTTATTTCACAGGA
>JAVQJL010089240.1:0-18770 GCA_036024295.1 Nannoperca obscura | reverse complement strand
CCCCCCCCCCCCCCCCCCCCCCCCCTAAGGAGGCTTGTGTGGATCAGTTCCCCACTGATCAGTACATGAGAGGGATTCTTCACAATGCGTGTGTTGAAATTAAAAGTCCTCCTTCGAGCTCTTTATTCTCTCACAGAGAAGTTTACCTCCTGTGGACTTACTGGAATATTTACACAGGGATTCACAATGTGTTATTATAACATCACTCTCGCTTCTTCTGTATCCCGACACAATATTCCTCTACAATTAATCATAAAGTAATTCTATCTGTCCCCCTGTTATGGTTGTTAGAGTTGAGACTTTAACACAAGGCAGTTGTTGTCTTATAAAAACACTGGGTTACACACTGATAGGATCTACACACTGAGTGCCATCAGCCCCCATTAACCAGCATGAAGTGCTACACCTGCATCCCACAGCAGCACACAACATACCTCCTAAAAGTACAGCCGCACGGCCAGAGGGCTAAATATAACACACACACACACACACACACAAACACACTTGTTATCCATGAAAAGAACGGGCTTGTCAGGTGACATTCAGATCTTTTACTTGAGTAAAAGTAGCACCTGTACAAATACTTAGGTATTTGGTATCAAAAGCAAAAGTACTTGTGTTGTGCAGAATGGTTTAATTTGATATTATGTGATTTTTATTATTATTGATGCATTAACATGTTCTGTTAGGAGGATGTTGTAGCTGGTCACGGTGGAGCACATTTTACGTATTTTATATCATTCTGGGTAGTTTAATCTTTAACAAAGGATCGTTTTAGTGTTTTCAATGTCAAATCTTAATGTGTAAAATAAGAAGTACCTATATCTGTGGCTGGAGTTACTTTGCAGAATAAAGATTTTAAGGACAAAACATCCACATCGATTGATCAACATATGATAGATTGATATATATAAAATTGTTATAATAAGCTCCACCTGGATCACCTGTTATTGTAATAATAATCCAATGATAATATCACTAATAGGGGCCATTCTGCAAAGTAAGTACTTTAAGGATATTTTGCTGGTGATACTTCTGTACTTTTGCATAAGAAAACGTTTCAAAGTAGAGTAGCAAGTATTTTCATAATGTGTTATATTGTTGGTTATACTGGTTAAATACTGCTTTGACAGAATTGTAGTTATAGTGTTTGCAGAATCGAACTTATTGGGCCAATACTTGAGTGTAAATGGTGCAACACTTCTCTCTAGTGGTATAAACTTGCACTACTTCCATTTCACAGAGCAAAGCAGTGAAATCCCTGCTTGACTTGTTGATTATGTTTTATTGAAAAGTGAAACTGGGACACAACACACACTAAACAACAACTAACAGTAGTAAGTCCACTAAAATACCAGAAGGCAGCAGCTGACAGGAATACTAAACACACACGGGAGAAATCACTATAATAAAGTAACATTCACGGTCTGACATTAAACTAATAAATATCAAACGGAACTAAAAACACTGCAGTGACAGTATAATGCCAGCTTGAATGTACAGGAATGGTTAAATTAAAGCTAAGTGAATGTCTTCACACTCACCGTCAACAACAACAACAACAACAACAACAACAACGTCACGTATCGAGGACGCGCTCGAGCCGACACCACGCGACAGGGACTGACAAGATGGCGATCATTTTAGAAACAGAGGAGCTGCTGCCGTGAAGGAGAGGCTCGGTATGCTGCTTTCTTTTCACACGGAGTCATTCATAATTAATGTGTAACAGTGCGGCCGAGGGTGCGTTTGTTCTTGTTCAAACGCAGCCGGCAGGTTGGTTTTTAACGCCGAGGCTGCCGCTGGGAGCTGAACTTGTTGGGATTATCTCAGTTAGCCTGGCAGGGTAATGCTAGCTAGCATGCTAGGCTAACGTTAGCAGGACCGCTATGGGTCACTAATCTCTTGAATGAATAATACACGAAAACGGTACGAGTGGCGCTTGTTTGTATGTGGTCCACTTGTATTTTAAGCTGTCCTCGACACTTATTCTGTAATGTTTTTACAGTGTTTTAGGTTTTGTGTATAATTTCAGTGTGTTGTAATCGCAACTCCTCTTAGCTGTATCAATTACAGGCTAGCTAACCTTAGCCGCAGAGGCAACGTTGCTTAAAAGGTGGGCTGTTTCCTGCTGTCCTTGTCGTGCGTCTCTTTCTGCTGTCACGTCGTGCAGTTTGTTGGAAGGCTAGACGAGCTGACAGTGTTTCTGTTGCGACTGATTTCCCCTGTTTTAACGCGAGGCTGTGCGGTGTTCAGCCACTCCAGACCACGCAGTCACAAGGACAAACCAGGCAAAGCGCGCTAACTGGCTGATAAAACTTTGGTGACATTAGAAACTAAAGGAAAAACTCTCCCTAAGAGTCTTCGCTTGTATAAATGTGTATATATTTCCTATATAAAACGCCACTTCTGTCTACATGTCACGTTTAATTACCTTATACCTAAAGCTCTGTAGCTCTGTAATTACTGTAATTTACTATGTGTTTAATCCTGATGTTGACGTGCCACGTTATTTTACATCTTTGTTGCTCATCAGGACACCACCTGAAGAATCAACCTGAAATCTTAACAAGACTTTAGGTTAGTTATCATCTCAACGTGGTTTTATCTTTGATCCCTGACAGTAGTGCCATTTTATTTATGTCACAGCTTCTGCAGCACAATCTGATGAACCCTTGCTGAATAAATACGCCCACTCCCACAATATAACTGGTAAACAAACGCCTACTGTGACTTGATGCTTTAGGCTTTTTTAAAGTGTTAAGTGGAATGAGTGGATAATACGGCAGCTCTCTCCATCACCTTCCCTCCCTGTTACCTAAGTCGATTTTGGCTTCGGCTTTTTTGTTTCCACAGTTGTGGACACAGACAAAGGTTGCACCGCTTTGCACCCCAGCCCCCCGTTTTTGTTGTGTTTTGTTGGAGAGTCAAGAAAAGAAGCCAGAGGAGGTTGAGCGGAGACTGATTGTTGGGTTTAGTTGTTCTTCTGTTTTTAAACTGAAGTACGACGTGACTGATGTTTCATCAAGGAGCTTCTGTACAGCGTATTAGCTCTTTATCACATTAGACTGTTTTAATGGAGGGGCCCAGTGTTCAGTCATTTTGTCTGCTGTCTTTATATTTCCTAGTGACTATCTTTGGAAAAGCTCCAAAGTTTGACTTGTTGCTGATTTCACATCCAGGTTCAAGGGCTCGTGGTAACTGGCACACCTTTCAGTTTTTCTGTGGATGTGCCTGGCAGCGCTCAGCGCAGTGATGTTTATCAACCAGTTGTTTTACTGTTGGCCCGTGTTGGTGTTAGGAAACGTTGAACCTTGCTTGCCACCTGGCAGGTTGCCACAGTTTACCGTGTGTAGCTATGGCCACTGGAGGTTAGTTGACTTTGAGATAATCGTTTTATGGTGTGGGTTTAATGTGTTTCCAGGAAATGAACAGGATATCATTACAATATATAAATAAACATGTAAACTGTGTGTTTGGCTTGTAAGAGTAGATCACACATCAAACACAAGATAACAATAACTTATTCCTTCTGTTCATCTTGAATAACAGGATCTGTTCTCTCTCTCTCTTCTAGACACCACCATGCCCTGGGAGGGTCCCATTTCTCAGCTCACCATGGTCACCATGGTGATATGAAGCCAGTGTGAAGCGTTGACACACACACACACAGACTCGCACACAGACAGTCAGTCAGCTACTGACTGCCCCAGCCGGCCAGGCGTGTGTAATGGACAGGTGTAAGCATGTGGGGCGGCTGCGGCTGGCCCCCGACCACTCCATCCTCAACCCCCAGAAGTGGCACTGTGTGGACTGCAACACCACCGAGTCCATGTGGGCCTGCCTGGGCTGTGCTCACGTGGCGTGCGGGCGTTACATCGAGGAACATGCTCTGCAGCACTTCCAGCAGCAGCACCACCCGTTGGCGATGGAGGTTAATGAACTTTACGTTTTTTGTTACTTGTGTGACGACTATGTCCTGAACGATAACGCCACCGGAGACTTGAAGCTGCTCCGTAGTACGCTCAGCGCCATCCAGAGCCAGCGCTACGAGGTTACCACCCGCAGTGGGCGCACCCTCCGCTCTGCTAGCGCCGCCCCCGACGCCGTCATACCGTCTGGTGCCCGCGAGCTGCAGCTGAGGGACGAGGACAGGATGTTTACTGCGCTCTGGCACCGCCGAAGGGCGCTCATGGGCCGTGTCTTCCGCTTCTGGTTTGGACTAACTGAGTGTGGAAAGAAGAGGGAGGAAGAAGAGAGAAAGAGGGAGGAGGAGGAAGAGCAGAAAAGGGAGGCCCGGGAGAGGAGGCGGGCTCTAAAGAGGGAGCTACAGGAGGAGCTGGAGAACGCCCCTCTCAGGAAGAGTCGCCGGCTGCGTTGGAAGAGACAGAGAGTTGCAGATACGGCGGTCACAACACCATCACGGAGGGCGTGCAGCAAGACAAAAACCCCTGAGCCCCCGTCTCTCCCCCGCAGGACAAGGACTCGAAGCCCGGCCGCTGCCACCCCCAAGAAAGCTGGACGGACGAAAAAAGTCCAACCAACCCCCAAACCCCGGAGCCGCTCTTCTGCCACCAAATCCAAGTCCAGAACGCCCTCAGCCACCCCCCGTTCTGCCCAAACACCTGTTCGCCGCAAGCAGAGTACCAAACAGGGCTCCCCCTTCAAACGGCGTCCCACAGTCACTCCTGGGGTGACGGGCCTGAGGAACTTAGGCAACACCTGTTATATGAACTCCATCCTGCAGGTCCTGAGCCACCTGCACGTCTTCAGGGAGTGCTTCCTGCGTCTGGATCTGACCCAGGCACTCGAGCTACTGGCATCCGCCGTCCACGGCCAACTGGCGGGGAAGACCTCGTCCCAGTTCCCCCTGACTCAGAGGAAGGGACTCCAGACCAGCTCAGGTTCTGGGGCAGGACTGAGCGGCGGGGCCTCGCGGACCCGCAGCATGGAGCTGATCCAACCCAAAGAGCCCAGCTCAAAGCACATCTCTCTCTGCCACGAGCTGCACACCTTGTTCCAGGTCATGTGGTCTGGCAAGTGGGCGCTGGTCTCGCCCTTTGCCATGCTGCACTCTGTGTGGCAGCTGATCCCAGCGTTCAGGGGCTACGCTCAGCAGGACGCTCAGGAGTTCCTGTGCGAGCTGCTGGACAAGGTGCAGCACGAGCTGGAGAGCACCGGCAAGCACACCACCACCGCTGGAGTCCCACAGAAACGACTCATCAAGCAGGTGCTCAGCGTGGTCAACACCATCTTTCACGGCCAGCTCCTCAGCCAGGTACGAGCTTCACCTGACCTGCTCATCACGAGGCCTGCACACGTGCACCCACACACTCTGTCATTAAATTATGAATCTGATTAAACTGGCCACTTTAAATGTTTGAGGTTAAGCTTCCAGCACTGACACCAGTTGGACTGGTTTCGTGTTTTTGGAGATGGTTTTCTATATCATCTCTGTGGTTTCAGGTTCTCCAGTGTGAGGACGTGCTGCTTTTCTTTACATGTATCACATTCAACTGAACACCTCCTGGTTTTGGATAAAACAAGACATTTGAAGAAGTCCCCTTGAGCTTTGGGAAATTGTGATTTACATTTCACGGACTAAACGATCAATTGATCATGAAAAGAACTGTTAGTTGTATCTGTAACCACATGTAGTACGGCTTTCTATCCATTATTATAGTGTCAGTATTATTAATAATTCCAATGAAGTGTAGCTGTGCTGCTTGACTTGAAAATTAGGTGGTGTTTTTTTAATCTATTCTCAGTAACTGCTTGACAAAACACCTTCCTACGTGTAAACACACCACCTGTATCTCCTCCTCAGTGACGTCTCATATTGAAAGTTGGATGTCTCATCAATAGTTCCACCTAATGTTCTCAAAAATCAGTAAAATGACTCACTTCTGAACGTGAACATTGGACTTTGTGGCTTTGTATGTGCCTCCAGTGTGATCGTGAGACCTGGTTTAGCTCTTAAAGACATTTGAGTGCAGAGAGTTGGTGTGAGGACAAGAGATTAGCGTCTACTTGTGGAGGCCGAGCACACACTGTGACACCTGCTCTTCCTGAATAGAGGGCTGTGTGTCTGTAGGGGGGTTTTGGGGGTTCCTCGGCCCTGAGGCTCTTAACTAAAGCGCTGACTCGGACTGTCTGTCACTCTCTGACAACGGCAGTGATCACTACACCTGAACTGTGTCGGCCGAAGTTTGAACTGTATGTTACAATTAAAACAAATCACTGCTTTGCTTTTTATTCTTTTTATAGCTTTGAGACGGTTTAAAGACACAGGAGGCGTTAGGATAACACTGGATTATATGTGTAATAATATACCAGTAGACCCGTCAGGGTAACAGCTCGCTCTCTGGTGTGCAGGTGACGTGCCTGGCCTGCGACCATCGCTCCAACACGGTGGAGCCGTTCTGGGATCTGTCTCTGGAGTTCCCCGAGCGCTACCACAGTAACAGCAGGGAGTCGGCTGCTCAGGCTTCGTGCCATTTGACGGAAATGCTGGCCAAGTTCACAGAGACTGAAGCACTGGAGGGAAACATCTACGCCTGTGACCACTGTAACTGTGAGTTAAATAATGGCCACACACACACACACACACACACCTACCTGGTATTAATATGAATCTGTGGCTCAGTCTTTTTCTTTCGCCCTAATTCCAGTTGTTGTATTAATGGAAGCAGTAAAATCAGGTTCAGTAGCTTCAGCTGTTTATTTAAAGTGTCAGATTCATATTCTATCATTATTTAGGTTGATTAGCCGTCGGTCACAGGAGGAAAAGCTGTGGCGACACTCAACGTTTGTCTCCTCTCATTCGCAGCCGCTCGACGCCGGACCTCCTCCAAACCTGTCCTCCTGACCGAAGCACAGAAGCAGCTGATGGTCCACAAACTGCCTCAGGTCCTGCGGCTTCACCTCAAACGCTTCAGGTATGATGATGATGATGATGATGATGATGATAATGATACACCAGAGTCAGTGGATCTCTGCTGCCAGCTCAGTCCTACTCGTCTTTATTTCTAACCTGCAAGAGCAGTTGTACGCAGCCGCTCGCTACCAGGTCAACAAATAAACCGAGAAAAGCCTGACTTCTACCAGCAACCACGTTAGAAACTGAAAGCACAACAGAAATTGTCTTCGTGTGTGTTTTATTTGTCTCTAAAGCGACTCCCATGTCAGTGACAGACATCAGGAAGTCTGTTTGTTGCCAGGAACATTTAATCAACTGAAAGAAAACATTCACTTTCCAGTTGTACAGCAAACAATTAAAGGCTCCTATAAAATGTTTCAAACTCTAAGTTTAAAGATTGAAGGTTAAACACAAGAAATCCCCCATGAGCTCAGAGAAGTCTCTAACCTTGGACTCTACTTTTGGTCCATGAGACGTTTACAACATGTAGAAGTTTGTTTTGCAGATGTTTTTGTGACGCTCGTAGCTCATTGGCTGACTGGCTTCCTTGTCTTGTGATTGGTCCTCAGGTGGTCTGGGCGGAACCACCGGGAGAAGATCGGAGTCCACGTCAGCTTCGACCAGCTTCTCGACATGGAGCCCTACTGCTGCCGAGAGCCCTCGCCCAAACTCGTGCCCTGCTCCAGTCCCAGCAGCCCCGGCTCCGCGGGCTCGCCGCGCCCCAAGCACTTCCTCTACGACCTCTCGGCTGTGGTGATGCATCATGGGAAGGGCTTTGGTTCTGGCCACTACACCTCCTACTGCTACAACACAGAAGGAGGTGAGCGGGATTTAACTGCAGTGGGGTTTTGTGGCAGCGTAGTTAATGTGCACAGTTTGAAAATAAGATCATTATTCAGGTTTTACTGCACGTAGAGAACCAGAACCTTCCACACATTTATAATTTACATGGACATCCCCAGCCAGACCTAATAACATTTCACATTCCCTCTTACAGTTGTAACCTCGAGTGCTCTGAGAGAAACCAGGATCCTGTGGAGTGTAAACACCTCATCCAGGTTTCTCAACATTAGTTGTTGGCACAGAAACGAGACGTTCACAGGTGATCAGAAACCTGGATACTGTCACAATCACACGATGCGTAGATTTGAATGGCTAGATGTTTCATGTTCCTGAATAAGATCCAACCAGGATGAGACTCCAAACCGGGTTCTAGTGTGAACACAAAGACAAAGTTGGTTGTTTTAAGCCCTGTCTGTGTAAATAACAATGCAGTTCTTTGTGTGCTGCCTTGTTATGAAACCGCTTCCTCTTGTTTTCTCCTGCAGGCTTCTGGGTTCACTGTAATGACTCTAAGATGAACGTGTGTTCGGTGGAGGAGGTCTGTCGCGCTCAGGCCTACATCCTCTTCTACACACAGCGAGTAACTCAGGACAAAGACCGGCAGCTATAGGACCGGACCACCATCCCCCTGAAACCCTCCTCCTCCTCAGCACAGCCCCACCTGTCACTCTTTCTCTCTTTCTTTGGGCATTTTATATCCTGGGAGGATGGTTTTAGTCTATTTTTCTAAATAAGTAAAAAAAGAGAGGAAGGACTCCTTTTTGAAACCTGGCTCTGCTTTATGAACATTTGTATATGGTGTTTATATGTAGTTTTTTTTATTTTTATGATGTTTGTGATTGGTGTACAGTTGTATTTTATAAAGAGTATCAGCCAAGATGTGTTTCAGTAGCAGCCAACAGACTGGCCGGGGCACGAGTGTCCTCCACAGGTCGCACAGGTGTTTTCAAGGTGTCTGCCAACCTGCGTTTGGTGGTTTGTTGATTGTAACTGCTGTTTGTTTGTTTAAATCAACTGAAATGTTTCTCAGTCACTTTAGCTAGTCGTCACAGAACTGGATGTTGGCTTGTAAAATGTCCTTCACTCACTAGAAATGGCCTAAAGTGTTGATGAGCTGTTAACAAAGACGGACACTTTCCTGTCAGAAAGGCACTCATTTCTACAGAATAGGTTGTCGGCATTGTTTTGAACTCGGCGTTGGCTCATCGTTAAAGGTCTGTACACAAGCAGAGAGAACGTTTCTTTTGTTTTTTCACTCTGAAGAACTCTCAAGTCTGTCAAGGAAAAAATGGCAGACCTCAAGCCAAAGCCTTGGGGGAAGTGTATGGAAAAACCTCTCAGCGTTTCCAAAACGGTTAAGCATTCTGGGTTATTTATTTTTTCTTCCCTCTTTCACAAAAAGAAAGTTTCCAAAGGGATGCTTGTTGTTTTGATTTGGTTAAATGCTGCCACCTCTCTGCTCCAGAATGTAACTGTCTCCAGAGTGTGAACCATCCCCAACCAAGACACACTAGTGTACTGAAAAGTGCCCTTTTGTTGCGAAATCCGCTGTATTTTTATAATTCATATCAGGTCTGCACAGCTGCAGTCCCGCCCAGACCAGCATTTAGATTATGAATGTATTTTTATATACAATCTTTCTCAGAGCTTTTAGAAAAGAAGCCATTTACAGTTTTTATAGTTTTATAGAACCGCCGATTGTTCACCACCACCAGCAGTATGACAGATGTCACTGTTCTCCCAGTAAGTAGGCGTGTGTACTGTATCTGTACACACTATTTCATTTCTCATCTGTTCAGTACAATATAAAGATATAACAGGATTTCTGCAGTGTATACAGGTTATTTTTCTCCATACTGGAGAAAACTGTACAAAAAAAAAGGTATTGTCCACCTCAAACATGTTTCCTCCATCAGCGAGGATTTCAAAGCACACTTCATGTTTTTCTTTTTTTGTCAGACGTGACACATTGTTTGTTGGCATTTTGGTTACTACTCCATGGATGTGTGTGTGCGTGTGTGTAAATCTTATGAAAGTTATACTATGCAAATTGTTACCTCAATTTTTTATAGAGAAAATTACCTCAATAAATGAGAATATTTTTTCATTTTTCTACAAAGGATGCTGGTGTCATGCTTTTTTTCATTGTGTACAGGAAGCTGAGCCAGGTCAGTTTTATTAGGAGCCCAAAATCACTCATTTACTAAAGCTAGAGTCACCGTGCAGAGTCGGATTAATCTATAAACAGATATCTACATATGAATGCATATAACCGGAGTTAGATACCGGAAGTCTTCAGGTTTCCATTTGTAGTCCAAGTAGTATTGATCACATTTGAGCAGGTTTTAGTTGTAAACAGGTAAACAGTCCTGCATTCAACCAAAGCATGCGCTTTCTTGTACATATCAAACAAATAAACTATAACGTGTTAATTCAGTGAGGTGTAGAGGTGATGGTAGGCGGATTTAGCTATTGCTGGCTAGCTAGCGGTTTTCCATTGCTACTTTTCATGCCAATTTAAGCTAACCGGCTACTAGCTGTAATGTTAGCTTAATATTTAACGGACAAAAATTAGTGGTCTTCTAATCTAACTTGACAATAAAGCGAATAAATATATTCCCCCAAATGCCAAACTGTTAGTTTCAAGCATTAAAAGCTAAATATTGATTGGTTTCAGCTTTCTTAAATATGAATGTTTGTTCGTATGCAGTTTGCTGTACTAGCTATCTTGGGATTATGGACCGTTGGTCGGACAAAATAAGAAATGTTAACATCTGTATCATCTGAAACTTGACGGATTTATTGCTTATTATTAATTAGTTTGACATTTTGGGGAATGCGTTTATTCGTTTTCTTGTCAAGTTAGACGAGAAGTTTGACACAATTCTCATTTCTGTCCGTTAAATATTAAGCTTACATTACAGCTAGTAGCCGTTTAACTTAACTTAGCATAAAATGTAGCAACGGAAAACAGCTAGCTAGACAGCAACAGCTAAATCTGCCTACCATCACCTCTACACCTCACTGAATTTACACGTTATATCTTATTTAGATACCAAGAGCGATACAACTCATTTCCGTCTGTTAAATATTAGCTAGCTAGCTTAGCTAGTAGTCAGTTAGCTTTAAAAAAAAAGAAACTGAAAACAGCCAGCGTAGCCCTTCACCGTCCAACGGCAACACGTCAGCCTACAAGCCCCTCTAAAGCTTATTAAGTTAACACGTTATTTATTATTTAATATGTACAACAACCAAAGTATAAAACCAACAATATGTGATTTTATGGAAGTAGCCAGGCTAATTTCCATCCGTTTAGCTTCTAGCTAACCGACTGCTAGCTGTAGCTCCATATTTCAACGGACACAAGAGTGGTGTTGATACGTCTGACTTTTATAAGGAGTATATATTATATTATTATTATAAATTCACCTCAATATACTGTTGTGATATTAGATTTCTTGTAATATGATCAGAGGACAGGCCACAATGCGCAAAATCATTTTAATCTTTTACAAAAACATTTCCAGGGAGTTCAAAATGAAGCATTGTAATTGGGAACATACAGTGGCAGTAACCATTTCAAAGATATTTTACAAATATCCAAGAAACAATGACTAGAGGGCCAGAGTGCAGAGTTCCCTCGCGTAGCAACAGAAGCCAAACATCCAGAGCAGATGCAGTCTGTTTAAAGATGGCGCTTATTACTTCGACACCCCGGGCTTTAAATGTCAGGAATCGTCTGTTTGCAGATATTTCTGGACATGCATCGACCTAACCACCTCTGAAACCCATCAGTAGCATTTGTGCTTAATTTAACTTGAGCACTAAATCACTGGAGGCTCAGAGTGGAGCCATAGAAACTGTGAAGATGAAAAGGGAGGTAACTCTGAAATACCGGGCGTGCGTTAGCTTAAATAAATGTTTAACTGTTTGACAGTTAACTTCTTAATGGTTTTGTAAAATGAGGTCCACGGGACATTGAAGGAAACTACAATGCTTCCTCCAATACAAACGCGATTGCTTGTTTACAATTTCTTTAGCTGTGGTTCATAATAGAAAACTCAGAAAGCCAGTTCTTCTTCCTCGCAAGCTGAGAGCAGTGCATTCTGGGTAGAACACAGAAGCATGTGGCACCCCTCAAAGCTGCGCTCGTACAACCACGTGCTGTTTTCTGTTTCTTTGTCGTTTCTCTGACGGAGGAGCTGCTAACGAGGGCTGGAGGTGCTGTGTGGTGCTGACAGAGGGGTGTGGTGTGGTTGAAGGGTGGGGGTGGGGGTGTCAGTAGTCGTCACCTCGGCTCACCACCTCCTTGCAGGTGGGCCTGAGCAGGATGGTGTGCTCAAACTGAGCGGTGTAGCAGCCCTTGGTGTCGCAGAGGGGAGGGTAGGGGTCCACGATGCCCAGGTCGCACAGGTTCTTCAGGGCCATCAGGTACTTGCTCTCGCCCAGACGGTCCAGCCAGCGCCGGCAGAACGCCAACGTGCCGAAGTGCTCGTTGACCACGTTCAGCAGGTGCTTGGCTCTGGGAAGCCTGCAGACGAACGAAGGAAGACGCCCGTTATTTTAGAGTTGATTTAAGACTTACAAGATGGCCGACTAGCGCCAGTCCCCGTGAGTGGGACCTGCAGCACTTTACAGTCGTCTTTCTGACTGAAAACCAGCCGTTTCTGAACGCTATGCTCTGTTTTCACTCGCTTTATTGACATTGTTAGCAAGGCCAATACTGTTCTTTGTTTAATTAAAAGTGTCCCACAGCACGTGGCTGCACGTCCACAGGTTATGTTTATATGATGGTATAGAGGAGATTCATCACGGTTGACGGGACACTGTGAGCCACAGTAATGTCAGAAAATACACTGATTCTTTAAGTTCTTAATTATTTCCATTCATGATGAATGTTTTGAGGCAAGAGCTGAAGATGTAAGAGTGTTTTCTATATGATTTCTTCATTGATTTATGAAGAAATCACTGAATCCAGCAGGATTTGTATGAGCTATGAATTATGGGTGTGATTTTTCAGCTGCTGAGGGATAAACTGAAAACGGATAAAGGCATTGATTAACAGGTCAACAACATGAACAGAGTGGATTCATGCTCTCACCTGATGGGGACGTGTCCGACGTCAAAGTTTTTCATGTAGTGAGAGCACTCCATGTCGTCGTGGACCACACCTTTACCTGTGCTGCCAAACGTCTCGATGGCGTAAACCTCTCCCTCCTGCAGGGCGGAGACACACAACGCTGAGTGAACGCCTCCACGTCACTCTCGCAGACACAGAGGTGCGAGAAACCAGCGTCCGTCGGCATGAACTCACCTCCATCCTCGTCGCCTCTCCTCCTTTAACGATGGGCACCGTTTTGCCGGCGTGTATTCTGTACTGACCGATCGAATGGCCGTTCAGGTTGCGGATTGGCTTCACTGGAACAGAAGAAACGGGCAACAAGACATTTAGTGAGAACGAAAACGCACTTGTTAACGGATGAACTGACGTCAGGGGGTAAAAGTATTGCCCTGTTGGGTTTCTTTTTACATCAAATCAATTATTGAAGCTCCTAAACGTTACCGTTTGAATCAGGACCGTCAGTACGTGGAGCGAGCAGCGTTCTGCTGCTGCAGGTGTTATTTCAGTGTATTTAATCACATTTACGTAAACATCAGCATCAGACGGGACTCGGACATGAAACGGTTCACCGGGACATCCCTCCTGTGCAGCGTGGTGTTAGAACCATCTACCTTGGTATGTTTTGCCGTCGAGCTCGACCTCGTAGGACTCCATCACTTCTTGGATCGCCTCTCCGACGTCACACAGACGCACGTCGATGCCGGCGTTCTGCAACAAACAAACAAACAAACAAACGTGAACAGGAAGCCGTGAGCGAGTCAGGCAGCGTGCAGATAAAACCCGTCCGAGTGAGAGTTTGTCTTACTTTGATTCCTGTGTTGGTGGCGTCGCTCACAGCCTCCAGCAGCTTGTCGTACTTTGGATTAAACGTGACGGTGAAGGCACAGTCAATGATTCGCCCTGCGAACACATACATCCTGTTTTAGCGGTGACGTATAAACACTTTTGCCTCTCGTCAAACCTCCAGCCGCAGAACATCTGATTGGTTCTGGCCTCATTTTAGAGAGACCAACATTTAGAGAGCGCCTGACTGTTTCATGAGGAGTTGAGGAAGTTTAATGTTATAAATATTTTAATATCAGCGAGGTGGAACGTGTTTGTCAGAAGTCTGACCGACTCAAACTCAGATGAACTTCCTGTGTCTCAAGACGTTTTGTACGGTAATGACTGGAAAGCCTTCAAATGTCAATCATTCTGGCAGCTGGGCTGAGTATTTGGATACCGAGCGGGCCTTGAATGCATCACTTTTCAACATCAGCACATAACGGGCAGTCGCGGCAGCGTTTAGGTACCGTTGATGTGCGTGCCGAAGTCGATCTTGCAGACGTCGTCGTACTGCAGGACGGTGGTGTCTCCGGCGTTGGGGGTGTAGTGGGCGGCACAATGGTTCAGGGAGCAGCCGGTGGGAAAGGCCAGGCCGGCGTTCAGCCTGTTCTCCTTTATCAGCTTACGAGAACAGTCCTCCAGTCGCTCACTGAGGAGGAGGGAGGAGTGAAACACTGAGTTCAGTTCAGGAGTTAACAAACAGCCACATACACGTCAATAACAACAGCGATGAGGAGGACGCAGCCTCACCAGATTTCGATCATGGTCATGCCGGGCTTCATGAAGCCGCGGACGTGCTGCCGGACCTGTCTGTGGGCCTCGGCGGCCTGTCTGAAGTCATTCCACACCTCCTCGTTGGCTTTATCCAGGACCCGCTTCTCCTCGTTGGTCGTACGCCACGCCGCGCTGCGACTGGGACAACAACAACAACGAGTCTTCATTCCAGACCTCAGGGCAGGAATGCTGCTTTTCTTTTATCTTTTTTAAAGGTGGAACATTTGTCAACATGTAAACGCTGCCGGCAGCAACAGGTTTTACAACTACAACGCTCCCGACTCATCGCGTCACCTGACCAGTCGAGTCACCTGACCAGGGTCAACGAGGTCGTCTGCACAGAAGCACACGGTGGAGCACTATAAACAGCTGCAGCTGTGAGTGTGTGTGTGTGTGTGTGTGTGAGTCTGTCTGTGTGAGTGTGTGTGTGTGTGAGTCTGTGTGTGTGTGTGTGTGTCTGTGTGAGTCTGTGTGTGTGTGTGAGTCTGTGTGTGTGTGTGTGTGTGCTCTTCTTACCCGTCCTGTAAGGCGGGGTATTCACACTCCTGTCCGACGGGGAACACAGAGTTGGGGTACAGCTCACAGACGGGCACAGACGGGGGATCAGTCTGAGATTTGGCTGCGAGGAACAGAAAGAGAGCGAGTGTGTGTTTGAACTGGTGAACCTGCGACATTATAAAACACGTCAGCGATGAAAGGTGGTCCACTCACGTCCTTTCTTCTTCTTTTTCTTCTTCTTCTTCTTCCCTGCCGAGTTTTCTCCATCGTCTCCATCTGTGTGAGTGAAGATGAGGCTGTGACTCCAGCTACCAACTGCAGTCCACAAGCTTCAGTCAGAAGACGGTGTGTGTGTGTGTGTGTGTTCACCTTCCTCCCCGTCCTCCTCCTTCTCTTTGTCTTCTATCGCCTGCTTCTCCAGCTGTTTGGTTACTTCGCCCACTCCGTCGGCCTCCGCCTCAGCGCCTGCAGCAGCAACGACAACAACGCTCCAATAAGCAATCAGCTCGCAGCGGGCGGAAAGATGCTGCGTCAGCGCGAGCAGCAGGAAGGAGAACGTAGTGTGGGAAAACAAACAAGTAACTCAAAAATATCTAATCACAGAAGCTACGAGTGAAGAAAGTAACCCAGCGTCTGCTCGAGGCAGAAACCTCTCAATAACTCACATCACGGCCGAGGCCGACTCCACAAATCCACCAGATCGCTCCAGATATTGATCCTGTAGGTTGGATCAGTGCATCTCTACCAGAAGTGTGAAACTCCACAGACCTGTTAATCACAGCGTCTCTCTCTGGTTCTTTAACAGGGTGTAGCACTCCCTTCCTAAAGTGTAACAGCTCCTCTTTCCTTTCTCCACAACAAGTCACTATTCAGTTAAGTGACATTTTAAAAGTTGTACTAATATAATAACAAATTACAACAGCATTTATACACATTTAACAAGCAGGACACACTGTTATCACAAATACACCGTGACATGTTCCTGGGGTGTGATCTGTAGGCCCTCAACATTTGACTTTTACTAAAATGTTTAGGTTTTTTAAAGGACTTTGGTTCTGAGTGTATGGGGGGTAAAAGTGACGGTACGTTCATACTGTTTTGGTGTGATTGTTTTGTTAAAGAAAGCATCCTCTGCGGCATCTTTTCTTACATAATAAGTAGCAACGCGAGAATTACGAAACAGGAAAACTTGACTGCCGCTCAGCGCAGTCTGCAAGGAAAACAGTAAGTAAAGGGAGCGCCAGATTGTGCTGTTTCCTGTCTAAACAAGCAGTAAATGACTTCTTGTACCAGCTGTGTGAAATGTCACTGTCTCTGGACGAGGCTCTGACTGAAACTCGGCGTGTTTCATAAGGCCTGACAGCAACACCACACTGCCTTCAACCCGCATGGCTAATGAGAACTAGCGTCAAGTTTACGCACGTTACGACGCCCATCTTCCGGCGTGACTTTCAAAGTAAACGTCGCATTTAGGCTACATTTCACAATCTCGACAACATTGTTACCGAATTAAATATATATATTTAAACACATGTAATAAAAATAATTAAATATGAAACTCTTAGCAATCCAACATACCTACAATTATAAATGTGTAAACTCAATAAAGTTTTATGTTAATGTTTTTAGTTAATGAAATCTAACCCATTGACAGTCTCTTCAAGCATTAGACATGTACTTTGTATAACTAAACTCTTTGATCGCCGTGCTTTATTTCTATTAACTACGTTAGCATTTTTGTATTTATCAGTATCACAAACGCAGTGACAATGATATTAACAATGAGATGGTCCTTACAATTTAATTTCTGGTCAACAACCAAGTATACGAATTTTCCCACAAGCGAAGACTTGTCTACCTTTACTTTGAAGGCTACTTCCCGTGGCGTCATAGTGCGTCGTGGGTAACTCTGGCTAACTTGACGCAGCTCCAATAAGTAATATTAGCTCTGCTAGCCTGTTAGCAAGAAACTAGTCGAGTAAGCCTCACCCGTCGTTGCGGACTTGCTTTTCTTCTTCTTTTTCTTCTTCTTCTTCCCCGCCTCTTCCACGGGGTCGGCCTCTTCTCTGTCCTCCGCCTCCCCATTTAGCTCCCGATCCGGGACTGGTTTCGGGTCCGCTACTTGCTCAACAACCACGTCCGCCATGATCGCAGTCGCTGCTGGAAAAGGAAGCGCGAGGGACTGTGGGAGTGCTGTGTGTGACGCTGCCTTCAAGGACACTCGGTGTTTTTACAATTATTATCAATAATGTAATTATACTGTCTTCTTCTTGGTAGTATTAGTCCTAGTATTCATTACCATAAACCAATTGCATCACAGTGCCCAGAAGCCTTAAGGCCCCTTGAGGGGTTAGCGCGCCCCAGTGCAGTTCACCATTTTGACCAGTTGGTAATGCAGTCTTCGCTTCTTTATTTTTCTATTTCCACTATTTGTTTAACAATTGACTGTTAAAACATCTGTGCATAAATTAAATATATGTTTAATTATGCAAAACCTCACCAAACAGTTGATAGCGTTCATAACCGGGCATTTAAATATGTCACTCCAAAATCGGGTCTTAATGGGAGCACTTGAAGGCAGCACAAAGTAAAACATGCCGAATCAGCAGAAAGGGAGCTTGCGCGAGGAGCCTAAAGAGGAAATAACCTGTGGAGACTCAGGTATAAATAAACTGATAAACTGCACTGATCACAGTATCATCAATATCATGTAATAACATCATTAACCAGGGGAAATAAAATCAAATAGATTAAAGCTGTGATCTGTTTACCATTAATACAGTGCATAACATTATTACAAATATGGTTATTTATAAAAAGTTATTTTTCACACAGAAACATCAAATATTTGGAGTTGGATATGCGGGCACACAAACAACCACCTGCATTTTAATAAGCACCTGTAGCAGTCACACAAACGACCACTAGGTGGCAAAGCTCTAACAGTAAACAGCCCAGCAGAATAAAGTCATTCATTGAGTGCTGCTTTATAGTTAGAAGCCTGCATGCCACCTGATGCGTTTCGTTGTCTGCATAGAAAAGACAGTTTGAGTACAGGTGGCTTTACTGGGAGCCTCAGCTGATGTGTTTAATGCCCAACTAAAATGTCAGAGCTAGAGTTACTGAAACATGGTGTTTCCCTTCTTCAGTGTATTAAATCTCAAGACAGGAGGACTTATATGTTAAGACTTTAGTCCGCTTCATCAGGTCTGCGTGGAAGTCTCCACAGGCAGGAGTGGCTTTAAAGGGGGAGCACCAGCTGTGTCCTAAATCCTACAAAACATATCAAGTAACTCGCTGAACCTGTTTCGTTCCCCCCACAGAGAGAGTCTGTGAAACACGAGCTCCACTAAAGACTTCAGGACACAACCAACACCTTCAGAACTGTCCTTTATTTCACGTTGGAAGATGCAGGAGGGGGTAGACCTCGCTCCACAGAGAGAGAGAGAGAGAGAGAGAGAGAGGGAAGGAAAAGGCAGACATGGTGACAAGAAAGACTGGGAAGGTGGAGAAGGGGGTGGGGGACATACATCAGGGATGTCAGACTCTTATGGCAACTTCATATGAAACAAAGTTATAGATTGTCCCCACAGAAGAGAAAATCAAACTTAATATATATATATATATATATTATATATATATATATATATATATATATATATATATATATTATATATACACTACCGTTAAAAAAAGTTTGGGGTCACATTGAAATGTCCTTATTTTTGAAGGAAAAGCACTGTACTTTTCAATGAAGATGACTTTAAACTAGTCTTAACTTTAAAGAAA